>JAFBJT010000809.1:0-33477 GCA_016785325.1 Chascanopsetta lugubris
TTTGTAAATACGGGCTATATAAATAAACTTTGATTTGATTTGATTTGATTTGATCTCCGACGCTGCCTCGATTTCTGTTTGGTCCGATGCCGCCTCCAGCCGCTAAAGGCTAACTGTTACAGTCACCTAGTGGAGGTTTTCCTCAGTACACAAACTCAATCTTCTAATACATGTTGAAATTTGACGAGCCCCGGGGGAATATTTCTAAATACAATCAAAATATTTACTCTATATTTTGAGGCAAAAAATGAAAAGCTTCTCTTTATTAGTATTTCCGTGTGACATAAGAATAGAATCAAACTTTATTCATCCCCAGGGACGATATTGTGGTGTTGCAGCAGAAGAAACACACATTTATAGTACATATTCTGAGAGAGAGAGAGAACTCTGGACTGCAAGAGGGAGGGAGAGAGTGGTGTAGGGAGAGAGAGGGTGAGAGACAACTTCCCATGTAGCAAAAACATTCCAAAACCTGTTATTATTAAAATTGTTATTAGTGTATCAACAAATTGAAAAATATGTTTACAGCTTGTGAAGGTCCTCAAATTAGACATGTTTTTCTTTTCTGCTGTATTTTTTAATTAATATGCAGGTATTTGAATGTATATATATATACTAGATCAGATCAATCAAAATTTTCTTTAAGTCACGTCTGTCAGTCACAGGGCCCCGATGGTTTGAAAAATGTGTTACCATTATTTTATTTTTCACCTGCAGCAGTGTGGTTCATTTTGCTCAGAGAGTGACTCCCTCCAGGGCTCCAAAACAGAGTCAAGCAACCGACCCATACATCTGTTTTTGAGATGCATCTGAAGTAAACAAACAAGTTCACTATATATTTAATAAATATACATGTATAATAAATATATAAACAGTTGAGAAAGCTTGCCTTAGGAACATTTTACAGCAGGAGGGAGGAAGAAGAGTTATATGGAGGACACATCAACACAATAAATATATAAAGGAGCTGTCCTCTGAGCAGAAGGTCAGGGGTTCGATTCCTGCCTCCCCCCATTCTGTATGCTGAAGTGTCCTTGGGTAAGACACTGAACCCCACATTGTCCCATATATACAAAGTGTTGCAAATAGAAGCACAGTATGAATGTTTGTGTGACTGGGTAAATGTAAACTGTACTGTAAAGCGCTTTGAGAGGTCTTCAAGACTTGATAAAGCGTTTCATAAATACAGACCATTTAAACATAGCAAAAGAAAAAGAAAAAAGAGACGACTACTCTCATAATAGTCAAACCACACTAACACAATTCTAATATTTCATTCACAGTCAATAACAAACATGTACTGTTTTGTATAAATGCAGAAATAATTATCTGTTGTCATGACATATTCTTAATATTTGACATTAAGGACATTTATTAGTCACTCCCAATCGCCTGCCGTTATATTATTATTATTGTAATTATTGTCCTCCTCAATGTTCTGTGTTCAATTCTATTTTTAGTGTGAACAGCTATATTTAATTATTGATCCAACTACTTTTCTGGAGTCCCTGTGCTCCATTGTTTTGTTTTGTTACGACATGTAACTGCCACTAGAGGTCACTTAAGACCAACACACTACACCTTAAAGCTTTGCTGGTTTATTTTTGTTTATACACAATGACAATTTTGTTAAACCAGAAGAACTAAGACGGTTTTATTTTCCTCTCACTCTCTGAAACACAATATTTATAACTCTATGGTACATGTGTTTGAGGCATACGTTGGATATACGACAATACATGTCTTATAGGCTTTTAGTATAATTATGTAATTACAGAAAAATGCATCTACCATTAGGACACAAAATAACTGTGGACGTCATGTATTTAGGTCAATTCTGAGGAGAAGGAGAACAATCAGCGAGGTATAGCCACCATCCTGAACGTAGCTGGGGAATGAGTGAAGCCCAGAACACCCTCCATACTGGGCATTTCTCCTGGAACTGGGACGAGGGTAAAATGCTGGAGGAGAGACGTGAAGAACAAGAACAGCTCCATCCGGGCCAGGGACTCGCCTAAACACACCCGTTTACCTGAGGACAGACACAGACGTGAAGATTGTGTTTGTACCTTCCTGAGCTGAGAACAACACAACTCAACATCACACGACAGCAGATGTCTCCAAGTACAGGACCGACCGGCTGAGAAGGGCAAGAAGGCGTCTCTCCTGCAGAACTGTCCCTCCTTGTCCAAGAAATGCTCAGGATTGAAGGTGTCTGGCGTCTCCCACTCGTTCTTATCAAACAGCACAGATGACAGTAGTGTAGTTACGCCCGTTCCCTGAAATATAAGATCATGAGATATTTTTGATCCCATGATTTCCACCCTTGGCAACATGGATTTAGTTCCCTACCTTGGAGATGAAGTATCCCCCCAGTGTCGTGTCTTTGCTGGCCATTTTGGGGAATCCCATTGGAACAATGTTTCCCATTCTCTGAGTTTCATGGATGACGGCGTCACTGTAGGGCAGGCTGGGTCTGTCGGCCATGGTGGGTGGGCGAGACTGTCCGATCACCCTGTCGATCTCTTCCTGGACTCTCTCTGCAGAGTAAACAGGCAGAATCAGAACCACAACCAAAACACGCTCCAGCACGTAAGTGATCAGTGAGGCTGAACTGACTGACTCTGGATCTCTGGGTAGTTCATCATGTACACAAGAGCCCAACGCAAAGTGGTGGCAACTGTTTCTGTCCCGGCCTCGATCAGGTCGAGTGTGCAGACTAACAGAGATTCGATGTTGAAGCCAGCCAGAGGATCCTCATTTTTCTAGAAAGTCAACAATGAAATATACATTCACTGCAAAATAATAAGACAACCTTAAAATATGATTTGCATATTAAGAAATAACTATTGTGACAATTTACCAAAAACATCAAACAATGAAAATGAAAATGTGTGAAGGAATACTTGTTTGTTCTAACAGAAAACTACCACCAGCAACAGTTGTCATTTTGTGATGGACAGCCAATGACAGCTGATAAGAGAAATGTAGGATTAAAGCCAAGTGAGGTATGTTTCAAAGTAAAGATGGTTTAAAAGAATCAAAATAAACACTAAATGGTTTTACAGTGGCACAGTGAGTGGGATTTGTGAAGTTGCGTGTTGCAGCAGAATATTCTGCATCTCACCCTTCGGCCTCCACGTATGAATGAACCTTTAGGGGCCTTCATTCATCACTGAATCTTAAAAGGCTTTTCAGGGTAGTTCATTTTGGGCTATAGCAAAAACATGGTGGTGCAACATGGTCACCGACTTCATGGACTGGACCCCACTCCTGGAATAATTTGAATCCTAGCAGAGATCTGATTAACATAAGAAAACCAGTGAAGATGTGCAGGTGTATCACGCAGTGGGAGAACATGGACATTTGATCAAATGACCATTGGTGGAAAATAACACAACTGGAAATGTTGGGGGAAGAAAGTCTAACCTTCTGGATCTCCGACAGGTAAACATCAACAAAGTCCCGAGGGTCTTCAGGGTCCCACTCCTCCTGGTGCCTCTCTATCTCCTTCTTTAGGAAGGAGGTGATCTGTGCGTAGTTAGCATGGACTTTCTGGTGAGGTCCTGGCAGGTGCTTCAGTAAACCAGGGAAGGCGTCATACAGCTGTTTGTTGGAGAGACAAAGTCTCAGATCGGCAAACAATGTGAGAAATTAATCATTGCTGGAAAAATAAGCACCATTGGGTCTGTACTGACCTGAGTCTGAGGAGAACCAGCCAACACAACAGCCTCATTGTCCAGCTCCAGAATCCTTCGGAAGCTGGCGTCACTGTACTCAAAGCGATGGCCGAACACCACAAAGGAGATGATGTTACTCACTGCAGTGGTCAGGGTGAAGTGAGGGTTGAACGCTCTCTCTGGGAAAAATAATGGATGATTTATGTATCATCATGGAAACCCAGAAATCGATTGAGCAAGTGAACCCTTGAAAAGGTTTAGTGTGTGAGAATTTAGGTGAAATCATTTACTTATCTACTGTCAGAAATGGTAAATAATTATACTAGGTTCAGGAATGTATGACAAGGAATGTACAAACGATTCTCTCCATGATCTGAGAATGGAATCCTTTAATTTACATACAGTAAGGAGCAGTGAACCTTTAATGACCATATCTACGTACCTTGTTCTTCTCTGAACGCTTCACAGAGGCAGTTGCTCTCAATTTCAATGTGTCTCTCCAGGGATCTCTGGCCTTCTCCAAAGTAACACAGGTGAATTTTGGCAAACTTCCTCTGTTTCTTCCACAGGTAGCCATTGCTGAGTGCGATCCCTGTCAGTGTCCCAGTGGGGCAAAGATTCATTGTGTCACTCAGGTATTTGTAACTGTTTGAAGTATGCAAAGTGAACAGATGTGACTCCCTGAGGTGTTTTTGATTTCATCAGTGATCTATCAGTTCAACTGTTTCATTTGACTGTGGAGGAGACAACCTTCGGTTTCCCCCCTGAGTCCCTGACTCACCGAGGCCCTTGAAGACAACTTGGAAGAGAGGAAGGATGGGTCGGTCCACAAAGCTGTCCAGCTGGTTGACCAATGCCTCTCTGACCATCTTGTATCCTGCAACAAAAACCACCCTCTCACTGCCTCTCCTCAGGCTGAACACGGGGCCGTACTCCTGAGCCAGCTGTTTTCAAAGGACAGTGAGAGAAAAAAACGTTACTTGTTTTTTTTTTGTGCAAAAATAACAAAGATATCTTTCTGGTTTTAATGTACCTTTAAGAAATCATACTATTTTTTACTCATTGTCAATAGCTCACTAAGCTCCTTCCGAACAAAGTGTTCCATGACCTGCAGTGGTCAGAGTAGTCAAAGGATCAGCTGTTAAAGCTGCTCTCTTCGGTCTGTTTTGGCCCTCTCAGAAAAATGATCTGCTTTGAGTCGGCGTGTTGCAGAGTTGTCCCCTGAGCCGTCAATCACCCCCTCACCTGTCCTCTCACCATTTCCGACCAATAGGCTTCGTGATCACCCTGATCTCCATGACTGTGACTCACAGTGTGAAGACCACATTCTGAGACACACCCTCCTGTTTTACTACCAGAGACTGGAGACGCAGTCCTGCTCCAAATGCTTCCTGCAAACCAGTAAACACTTTGCTGTCGCTTTGATATCTCCTTTATGAATTCATTTTGGCCACAACTCACTTCTTTCCTGTGAATAAATGAAGCTTGTTGTTTGCATCCGATTACAGACCAGTGTCTGAGATGCTTCATTGCTGCTACGAGCCCCAGTGTTCTATCGCCACTGAAATTGGCACCAAGCCTTTGTTTCGGGGAGGAGTCAGGAGTCCAGCGGGGGCAGAGAGCTCTCTTGGCACCTCAGCTGTTGGTGGTAACTCTGGTAACAGAGATGTCTCTCATCTGTTACTTTCACTTCAAATGATTGTACCTGCTTGTATAGGCCCCAGACAATATTAAGATCGTGTGTGTGTGTGTGTGTGTGTGTGTGTGTGTGTGTGTGTGTGTGTGTGTGTGTGTGTGTGTTTGCGTAACTCAGTTAACTAGCACTCATGCACATACTCCATCAAGTTTGTAAACATCTTACCTTCTCCATTGTTTTAAAGTCAACTCCAGTGAAGATGTTTCCTAGAAAAGGCATGGCCCATGGTCCAGGGGGGGAGTTGTGGGGCCTCCAGTTTCTTATCACATCCACCAAAATCAAAAAGGCAAAGCCCAAGAGGAGCCAGCTAGTAAAATCCATACAAGCAAAAATGGCTTGAAATATCATGATGAAGATGTAACAAACAAGGGCTCTGAAAAATCCCTCTAGCATGGATGAGTTGTGAGTGAGACCAGGGAGTAAAGGGGCGTCGAAAAGTAAATGTTATGTAAGGACCTGGGCCTCAGAGGACCTCTGACCTCCTTTGCCAAGTGAAAACACAGGACAGGAGCATGAACTCTGCCTGCTCCCTGTAAACATCTGAGAGGAATGCATGTCAGGCCACTCCTCCTCATTAACTCATAAATTATTTATTATTAGCAAATCATCTGAAGCAATTACTGAGTTCATACTGCAAGGAAATTATGTAGATGTGGCACATATGTCAAAATGTAATAGTGGCGGGACGCAATTACACAAATTAATGTAATTATTTACAGGCCTTGTAAGTAATTGATTTTGATCAATCGCATTTAAACGCAATACACGTTTTTCAATTCAAATACATTTTTTTTAACAACTGAATAGATTAATAGACCTGTACTGAGCTTATAAATGTTTTCATCTATATTTATTTGTGCATTATTCATCTGTCTACTTACTACCTTCACAGATCAGTGTAAACCCGATGTGCTATCAGCCAATATTTTCTAACATACATTTTAAGACTTTTTATAAACTCAAGTACTGTCAATGTCTTGTTTACTATGGTAAACAAACATCTTTGTCAAAGGAAACAAACCAACTCATTGATCAAATGTGACATTTCTACCATTGAAAGTGTTAAAGACAGTTACTGAGACAAAGTGTTTACATTGTCAGAGCTCAAAGCTCCACTTTACGAACTGCTCTGTTAGCCTGCTCTGTTAACACGGACCCGGACGGTGGGCGCTAAATTAGCTGCTCTGTTAGCTTATACTACAACTGTGGTAGTTAATGTTAGCTGCTCTATAAACTTGTACCAAGACTGTGGTAGCTAATGTTTGCTGCTGTTAGCCTGTACCAGGACTGAGGGAGCTAACGTTTGCTCTGGTGCTAGCTGCAACATGTTTAGCAATGAGGTGATGACGTTGCCTTGACGAGCTGCGGTGAACTTTGTTGCGCAACCCTGCTCTTATCCAAACTGCCATCAAGAGGTTTTTTTTTTTTTAAATATAACTTTTCACCCAACAAGCTTAGCAACGCTGTCAGGTCTTCATCACTGTTTACCAAACTTTTTCTCTGTCTTTCTACTTCATGGCTGCAAATTTACTGTATGCATTACCTCCACCTACCAGCGTGTGCGTGAGTGTGTGCACCATCAACCAGTGTGACTGAAATCAGAGAACTGAGAAAGGTGCGATTAAATGTGATTACAATTTGTCTGTTATAAAGTAAAGAAATTATTAAATTAATTAACAAATAAATGGCCGTTAACTACTCATGGTCTGAGCAACACATGTTTACATGAACATTTATGTTCAACAAACATCAGCAATATCTGCCATATTATTCCTCTGCTGTAGTTTCTATAATGCATCACTTCTTATTAATGTTCTTCTGCATCAGTAGCCTTTTCAATTCAAACCACTGGTGCACACAAGTATTTCTTTGGTGCTTGATCATTTATTTCAGCCTTTACTAAAAACCTAACTTGTGCTAAGATGGCCCAGGTCATGTTTGGTGACATGGTGGTTTCTCTCTGAAACATGCAGCTTTCATTACACTGTCGCTTCGACTGATGCTTATCAGCACCACTTCCTGTCAAACCTACTCTAATTATGACTTCATCTCATCTCAGTGCAGCAAGGCTGATATTCTCATTGTATACTCATGACTGCTGGGTTTTTCCTGGTAGAGCTTTTCAAAGGCAAAGATGGAAAAGAAGCAGCATGAGGAAATCACAAAAAGAGTCTTATTCTGAGCTGAGTCGAGTTGTCTGTGTCGGTGAAAGCAGAGACATGAGGAGTGACCTCTCGAGAGAGACAACAATGTAAGTTTGATTCCCTTATGATCTTTATTTACAGGACTGAACTGAAGATACTAGTTTTGAAGTGTGGTCATAAGCTTTGATGTGACATTTGAAGATTTTATGCTGTGATGCTCTGCTGTGTTTCATCGCCTTGACCCATTTTCAGTTCCTGTAACAACGCGTCAGCCCAAGTGAGAAAAAGAATACGAAACACGCAATGACAATGGTGAGGCTGCAGTGCTCTCTGCTCAGCGTCTTCTTTGCTGTCAGCTCTTGTCATCACATGTCACATGGTGGTTTGAATGTGCCAGGAACGGCACATTTAATGGGGGCAGGTGTTCTGCCGGCTGACAACTGTCAACTGTAGGTTTGTGGTGATGAACACGGGCCACTTAAGTAGGACAGTGAAGTTCTCACACTAATATTCAAAGTCTCTGCCCTCACCTAAATACCACCAAACTAGGTCAGAGACCTCGTTAAGACATTCAGATCGGTGCAGTCACATCATTGTCACAGAGTGAGCGGCGAAGGGATGAGATAGAACCAGTGTGCCATCTGATCCGTGGAGCCACTTCATCTTCGAATCCGCCACTAACTTGCATGTTGTCCTCCACATCTTCACCAGAGCATCCACGTAGCTCCACCTCGCCGAGGTGTGTTGGTAAGTATCGTGTCGTCTATGGGAATGATTCGAGAAACCATTTTACTGTGAAAAGTGATAATAACGATAACTTTGCGCTTCTCTTTTCGAGGGAAACAAAGATGAGCCGAGATGAATCGCTGCTGGACGTTTTGGAGATGCGTCATCTTACTCTTCTTCAAATTCTTCATCCAGCGTGAGTACACCTGTCTCTTTGTCTACTGGAGTGGCTGTGGCATATAGGGGATGTGCGTGGTTGTCCTTTAACTGGGATCACAGTCATCCCCGGTCCATATCCACTTCGAGGGTCTTCTGAGAGCATTAACCTCAAGGTGCTGCAACTTGATTGCGCTGTGTACATATGTGGATGTACAGTGTTGTGAGGGCTCATCAAGACTTCAAAGAAATACTTTGTAAATACAGACCATCATGTTGTCTGCAGCACTTTCTGATTCTGTGAGTAAACGCTGTTTGGACGCCATTGAGGTGGTACATCATATGCTGAGGCTGTGAGCACAGAGTTTCTCCTGCCTCATTGCAAACAGATGATTGCATGTCATGTCATCCTCTACTGCTTATCCAGTATTCTGGGTTGTAGGGTATTTCTACCAGTACACATAGGGCCTTTTTGGGGTGGGTATCAGTGTCAGGGCCAGTGACACTCCAACAGGGCCCGAGTGGGATGCAAACCATTGCTTCCAAAGGCGACTGCTCTGACTACTGAGCCACTGATATATACTCATATATCTGTGTGTGTGTGTGTTTGCATGTTGTGCTGAGGTGTCCGTCCAGTCAGTTGCCTGCCCTATCAAGAGCTTTGCCACCTCACAGTGGAGCCGTCGTCCTTCTTCTACGTGGGTGCCAATCTGACCGTGCACTGTCACCTCAAAACCTGCCACCGGGGGTAGGAGCAGTAGAAATACCGTACTGCATAATATACACGATGTATAAACTATGTTGCCCTTCTTACGAAAAAGACAAATCCCTCACTGGTCTGCAGGTTCAGAGTCTCCCTGGAGCTGAACACCGTGACGGTGAAGAACAGGAAGGAGATCAACTGCACACAGGTGATGTTTCGTTTGGCGAACATGCGGACGCCACAATCGTATGTCCACTGTAAACTGAAGAGTCGACATCAAACTAAGATCGGCTGTGGACAGGATCTACACGGCGGCCGTACGTATACTTGACTCAGATGCCTTCAGCCTCGGTGACCATTACATCAATAAAACTGTAATATTACAAGAACACATTTGCAATAGGATGGGAATTAGGGCACATTCTAATTTTGTTACTTTTCAATGATTCAAATAGTTTGTAGAAAATAAATCATAGAAAGAAAAAAATAGGATGTGTGCACTAACAAGAAACTACAGTATAAGGTTATCAGGCTTAAAATCATGCTTCATGTTTACACAAGCTAAAGTCTGATTATCTGAATTACACTTCAAATGACCAATAAAATTACGACCCACAACGTTTGATACTTTTCCTTAAAGGTACAGTGTGTAGGATTTCGTGGTGATTTCTGCCAAATTCCACCTAAATCTAAAAACATATTGGAGCTGTTATGTGTCAGAATACTTTGCATCTATGGACTGATGTCATATCATGACATCATCTTCACAACATCTTCGTTGAACTAGTCTGAACATCACAGGATGATCTCTGATTATTGTCTCTGAAGAAAAGTCTGGAATTTTTCATCCAGACCCAAAACTTATTGAAAGTTCCTGTTTTCATGCATGTGGAATGATTTCCTATTCCATTGGTACAAACTGACAAGGGTGTGTGAAAATAAATGAATATATTGTGTGTAATCGCCTGAATGTACAAACTGTTGATTTGACAGTTGGACAGTTGGACAAACTTTGACAAACGCAGACCGTTGAGTTTTACTGATGTGTAACTGAGGGTTACTGTCATTTGGAAGGGAAAGGTGAGGTGAGGTGTATTCAGATGCGACATGCAACTTCACCCCTAGATGTCACTAAATCATGCACATTGCACCTTTAATGACTTTATCTATAATTTGATTTCTCTCTCTTGAAGTTCCTCCACCTAAACCTGAAAACATCATGTGTGAAACAACAAGAGCCTGGGATTTCATCCACTGCTCGTGGCACCGCAGCGCAGGAATCTACCTCCCAACCACCTACCGCCTCTCAGTCCACAGGTGGGGTGAGATGCTGAGGTCGGAGGTCACTGTTGTTTTGTTGGTTCGAGTTATTAAAGGTGCAGTGTGTAAGATTTTGTGACCTCTAGAGGTGAAGTTGCATGCTGTATCCATCACCTCACCCTCACCCTTCTGATCATGCAGGAGAACCTATGGTCGACTTCAGTTGTCATTAAAACTCAGGAAAAAATATAACATTTACGTTATTATAAATTCATGAAAATGTCAGTATGTAATTGTTTTGTAATATTCTTAGAAGTGACCAAAATCTTACACACTGCACCTTTAACTCACAGAGGTGTGATTGGATCATTCTTTTCTTTATCCTCAGTGAAAATGGAACCCTGGTGTATTCCAATCAGACACAAGAAGCTGAGGAAATGACAATACCACGAAGAATCGTAGATAACAAAGAGAAATACCAGATTGACGTCACGGCTCAAAACCCCCTCGGATCATCGCGGTCTGATCCGCTCAGACTGTTTGTGAATGACATCGGTACATTTTCACTTTAGCTCAGCACATGTTGATGAATGAGTGTCCACGAAAAGTCATGAGGAGTGCAGTCTCGTTTCTGAAGAGATGATTCATCCTGAGAAATGTTATTGTTGCACTTTGACTGATGAGGAACGCTTTGACTCACAGCAAAACTCTTTTCACAATCTCTTTGAAAACAGGTGATTGAACCACCACGTTACTTTTCAAGTGTTTGGACATTTGTTCTCTTCTGCCACAGTGATTCCAGATACACCCAATATCACACACATAGAATTTGAGAGCAGCCCCATAGCCGCAGTGTTGCGGTGGAACACCTCCGATTCCTACCCGGACCTCCAAGCCTTTGTCAGGCTCCACACACCCAAAGGATCCTGGGTAAAAACAAATACAGAATGTGAGAATGTGAAATGTAAAACACAGATGTGGTGATTTCTTGATGCTTTACAGGAAATGACACCTCAGACGGAGCTGGGCGAGGGCTTGATCAGGGTCCATGATCTGATGCCTCTGACTGAGTACTGGTTCCAGGTCAAGATGTGTGACCTGGCACAAGGACGGGTCTGCAGCAGGTGGAGCTCGGCCGTGACCTGGAGAAGTCCTGGAAAACGTGAGGTCGTAACTACATGCGGAGAATTCCTCTGCGTCTCGTGTATAAATGTGTCCGATAAGCGTCCGATACTTTCATCTCTCACCAACCTCTTGACATTATGGTCAGGTCCATCTCGGCGGCTGTGCGTGTGGAGGACGCTCATCAGCAGTCAGATGGTGTCAGTTCTGTGGAAGGTAAACACATGTGACTCTTTATCAGAACTGATCTCATCATAGCAACCAGAGATGACACATGACACAATGACACATTGGTGTGGTTCCACACAGGAAGCTGATTCTCTGAGTAAATGTTCATCTGCTAGTCAACATGTATTTGTGGAGTGGTCTGACACCTGGTGGTGATCTGCATGTTGCATGTGTAATGACCTTCACCTCAGCCTTCCTTTCAAACCACAGGGGCTTTCAGTTACCATTCAGACCGGTTTCATCGGGTGGTTAATTTCTCGCCTTGTAAAAACATGGCGGTTGTAGAGAGGAGCTGCTCCTGACCTCATTGTAAAGCGCTCATTCTACAGCAAACGGGAGATACAGTATACACCCATTCAACTGTTCTATGCTGTTTCTGCTGAAAGAAATTGGAGATGATTTGACCTCAAATGAATTTGATCTAATCTAGTTTGATTTGCAGTCATTGAATGTTTTCACCATGCTCCTGCTCGAGCTTCGACAAACATGTCCAGAGTGAATTTCTTCAGCACCAACATTCTCCTGGACTTCTGATTATGCTTTGGTTCTCAAATGTCATCTTTAAGTGACCCCACGAAGCTCACTGCCATGTGACCGACACACACCCACATGGCTAATCCAGGTCCATCTGAATGTATTTTGACTTTGAAAGTGTCACCCATCCCCTTGTGACCTCTTGACCTCTTGACCTCTCGGCCTCAATGAACTTGTCCCCACAGCCTCCGCCTCCGGACGACTACAGCGGCGAGGTGCGAGAATACAAAGTCCTCTTGGCCGAGGATGGGAAAGAGCTAGCGACGTGTGCTGCGACGTTGAGCCGGTGTTCCGTTGAGGTTCCGGCCGAGGACGGGACAGTGAGCGTCAGTGCCGTCACCTCGTATGGGTCCACACCACCAGCGCCTGTGCCACTCAGACACTCAGGTAAGCACATATCACACACGTGCTTTGGATTGTGTGGGCACTGCTGGTGTGTGACACATTCTCTTCAGGTGCGTCTGGTCCCATTTTGAGAGAGTCGACTCCTGCATCTGGCGGCGGTGCCGTGTTCGTCTCCTGGTCAAGGCCGGGGATCGAACACAGGACCACAGGAGAACTGCTGCACTATGTGGTGGAGTGGATCAGTGTGCCAGCAACACAGCTGCAGTGGCAAAGAGTGGAGAGAAATCAGGACAACACCACAATTACAGGTACAGTGCGCACACATTAAACATGTTCATGGCAGACACAAGGGCTCAGCTGAGGTGAAGAAGCGCCCTCTTGTGGAGAGCCAGTAAATGAGCCTAGTCTTTCTTTATAAGAACCAGAAATTAAAGGGAAAAAAATGAAAAATCTTATTCCTAATTTAAAGAATAAAGCTGAATCTCTGTGCATTTGTTCTAAGGAGTGTTCTTGTGTTGTCAGGTCTGAGTGAAGGAGTGAGGTACAACATGTCGGTGTATGCTGTGACCACTGGAGGCGTCAGTGCGCCATCCTCTGACATCATCTACTCAAAACAACTAAGTAAGTAAGCTTTTGATGTATAGATGAGATTCAAAAGTTTTATCATCCCTGTGTTTTTGTAAATACCAAACACATGACAAACACAAATGATCCTCTTATTTATTTATTTATTTATTCCAGAACCTGCATCTGGTCCCATCCTGTCTGTCCTGTCTCATGAGTCCCGGCGGGTTCTGATCCAGTGGGTTGAGCTGCCTGTGGACCAACGGAGGGGCTTCATCATATACTACAACCTCTACATCCACACACTGGACTCCATCAACTCAACTCCCCACAGGGGTCAGTGCTTCGACTGTGCCCTGTGTGTGTTGTTTACCATGCAAATGTACAGAAGAGAGGAAGTAATAGCTAATATGGTAATAATAATAATAACAATAATAATAATAATAATAATAATAATAATAATAATAATAATAATAATAATAATAATAATAATAATAATAATAATAATAAAGTAATACATTAAAATGTGTTTCTTTGATGATAAACTCATAATGTAGCCTGGGTTTCAAAAATGGCAGTTGACAGGATATTTAAAGGTGTGTGTACGATTTTGGAAAATTTTCAATTCACTTATAGCGATAGAAATAGAACAACAAAACAATTATATACAGACATTTTCACGAATGTAGAATCATCTAAACGTATGACCTACTTTTCACATTACCCTAAAAAAAGGCCTTTAACATATATTTACATCAGGAGCAGGTCCTACCTTTGGGGGCCGCCATGTTTTTACAGTTGCCCAGAGTGGATGTTCTAAACATCTTTTGAGCGTTAATGACAACCAAGGGCTACCACAGGGTCTCCTGCATGCTTGAATGAAAGGGGTGAGGTTGTATGCAATATGCAGATTGAGGAAAAAATGTCAACACATCCTACACACTGTACCTTTAAAGTTACTTGGTTAGTTTGAAAAATGGAATCAGTGAGAATCAAACAATCTGTGTGACAACTCGCTGACTATTCATGTAAAGTCTTGTCTGTGACCCTTCGTTAAACCTCACATGAACACATGTTTAGATCATGTGCCTGTATTGTGTTGCAGCGCCAGACACTGATATAATGGAACATTTACAACCAGTATTCCACTGATAAGCCCCTCCCACAATGCCTCAGTGCATCAGCAGGGTTTTTCTGCTCAGCTTCCGGTAAAGTCGAGTGGTGCAGATAAAAGAAAACAAGAGGAGGGATGAGCGTCTGTTTCCAACCAAGAACAAACTTCATGCATTTAACAGACACAGGAGATTCAGTCCACCCACGTGAATGTGTTTGAATAATCCTATTGTCTAGTGATTTAACCACAGATGATCTGATCCATATCTTCATTTCACCTTGAATCTGAAGTGGCTGTGTCAGAACAGATCACTGTGAATGATTTCGTGATAGAAATGAGAATTGCCGAGGTTCACTTGTGAAACTATGACTCGGTTTGCTGGTCCCATCGGTTTCGCTGTGTTTTTCACAGAATTACATTTTCTAGAACTTGTTTTAACCACAAACAGGAAGTCGTGTGACACACATGCAACCTAAAGGGTTTTTAGTAACCTGCTTCACACCGCTTTTTCTCAAACGTCAGAGTCAAGGTACCTGAGGGTTCACCTTTTCCTCTCATGCTGTGCTCTACAGAGGAAGCCAGTGTCAGTTCTGTAGCTGCTTCATTTCATGATCTGAAAACCGAGTTTCGCAACATGTTGTATGCCACTTCATAAAATAACTTCCTCTGGTTTCCAGTGGAATTGTCGGGCTCTGGCTCCAGACACATATGGATGGACTGTCCTGATGGAGCTCTGACTCTGCAGCTGACCGCGTCCACCTCAGCTGGAGAAGGTCCAGGAGGTCCTCAGGTGGTCTCCCAGCCTGCTGCCCCTGCAGGTCCGTCTCTCACATCCCCTCTGGTCATTTATGAGATTTTCAAAATCCTGCACACGTTATTCAGGTTTCATTTACGTTTGACTGGGAATCTATAAAAAACTTCTTTTTTTAGCACACCTGCACAATTAACTATTGTGTTTCTGTCCATCTCCTCTAGTGAGCCTCATCATTGTGGTTGTTTTCATCATCGTGCTCTTCATCGCAGTCACAGCCAACCTCATGTGCTGGGGCTGTGTGAGGAAAAAGTATGAAACACTGTGTCATATCTATCACAGCAGACGTTTGATTTCATCTTTCAATAAATGCATAGGTTTTGTTTTCCTGTAGTAACTCTTGCTCCATTCCGTAGCAATGGCAGCTTCCATGAAATACCACACATGTCTGCATATGACTGTGAGAAGCCACAGAACTGAGGTCAACAGAAACCTAAAGCATTTCCCACAAACTGCTGTGGTGGTGTATCTCATGGGTCTGCTCCAAACACATATTCTTATATATTCAGAGAGATATTTTCTAATTCTGTATTTTATCACACTGTCACATGCATCTTTCTTTTTTTTAAAGATTCATAAAGACATTTCTCAATTTGGGATCAATGAATTTGATCCATCCAAAACCATCCATCCATCAACTACTCTATCCATCCATTCCTCCATCCATCCATCCATCTACTACTCTATCCATTCCTCCATGCACCCATCCATCCATCCATCCATCTATTACTCTATCCATTCCTCCACCCATCCATCCATCCATTACTCTATCCATTCCTCCACCCATCCATCCATCCATTACTCTATCCATTCCTCCACCCATCCATCCATCCATCCATCCATCCATCCATCTATTACTCCATTCCAGTGGCATTACACTGTTAACTGAATTCACTTTTCAGTTGCAGAATAAGACATCTGTATCTATTCCTCTCTAAATGTCCGCTTGCTGTGTGGAAATGAAAGGAATGTGTTTGGAATTTGGATTAGATGTGTAAACATGAGCTGTCTGTGTTTGTCAGGATTAAACAGAAGTGTGTATCCTGTGGACCTGCCTGGCTCGTTGAAACTTTACCCAAACCAGGAAACAGTAATGCTATCCGACTGCTGCAGGTAAAACAAAGCACAATATCACATTTTTATTTATGTAGGCCACATTCACAAATCACACTTTGTCTCTCGGGGCGAGGGACATCTTCTGACCTTTAACCCTCAGCAAGAGTCAGGAAAAACTACCAGGACACAAAAACCCTTCTAAGAGTCACATGTGAGGGATCCACTCACAGGACGGACGCACGTTTTATAAATGCCACATGGGACAGGCCACAATAATATTCTACCACCATTCATATGTGTATATATACATACAGTATATATATATATGTGTGTGTGTGTATGTGTATGTATATATGTAAATATACACTCATACGATATATACACACACATACATATATATATAATATATATATATATATATATATATATATATATATATATATATATATCATCAATGTGTGTTTTAATCACAACTGAAGGCTACCACAGGTTCTCCTACATGCTTGAAGGGAGGGTGAAGTAGATGGGTGTTGACACTAGTTGTCACTCATTTCTTCACACTTTCTCTAACCATGCTTTGTGTTTTGATCTCCAGCAGGGCGAGGGTGAACCATCCTTCTTCTCCACCGACAGTGACCCTCTGCTGTCGCCCATCAGTTTAGTGTCCAGTTTAGTGGAGAAGGACTTCACGTTTCCCTCCATTCAGGTTGAAGTCACTGATTCTGGATCGGGTCAACCCTCGGCAGAGACACCTTCATCTGCCTTAGACACCGGGAGGAGCCTTGTTGACAGGCAGTTGGATGATTCCAGCTACAAACCTCAGATTTCTGTGTTTCCATCAAAAAGAGAGGAGGAGGTGGAGGAGGAGTCAGTGGACGGACCAGTGAGAGAGGAGGAGGTTGTATGTTCATTCGTGATTGAAGGATTACTTGGAGTCTTCCTGTCCCGTGTTGACGTGGATCTCTCAGATTCCAATCTCAGCTCCACGTTTGAGGTTCTGAGGCCAAACTCTTCGGAGGGAACCGAACATTTCTTGGGCGGAGACTTGGTGGAGGGGAAGGGGACTGAGGTGAAGCTGGACTGTGCCGCTGTGGAGACACAACAGCAGGATGGATTAACTCCAGACATGGCCAACACTTGTTCATCCCAGAACGCAGCTGAGGCCGAGGCAGCGCTGACGGGCGGTTACTTCCCTCAGCTTGCTTCTTTCTGTGATGTTGGCCGGGAGGTGGGATTGCCACAGAAAGATCTGCACTGAACTGTCAAAGAGCATTACCCAAACACCACTGCACCTGAGACCAGTCACGGGAATGAAACGGGTTGAAACCAGGTTAAACCAGGTTAAAACAGTGTGTAGGACTTTGTGACATCTAGTGGTGAAGATGCATGTTGTAGCTCAGAGCCCCTCACTGCCACCCCCCTTTCAAGGACTGCAGAGGAAGAAGAACCTATGGTATCTCCAGTTTTCGTATAGAGTCAAATCTTGGCCTCACTAAAGACATGGTGTTGCTAAAGAAGACAACAATTTCAAGGTCAGGATCCTGTCCACTAATACGAGCGTCACTGAACATTTGTATTGATTAACTGACATCTTACACACCGACCTTTAAAAGCCATTAATACGTACTTACTTAAAATACTTTTAGTATGCGATGGTACACGTAACCAATAGTGACCAATCAATTGTTTGAATCTTTGTCTGTATTCTTTGACATTCATAATCCCCGGAGGTTGCGCACTAATGGTGTTTGGTGGTTGTCGTTGACTCTGTCGTTGACAATTTGTGGTTTTAAATTAAACGGGCTCAATATCAATGGGATCACATTTCACTCACCTGACCTCTGACCTTGATATTGTCATCACCAAGTCAGGAGTATTATCGTTGTTCTAGTGCTGTAAGAGGATTGAGGGGTATGACAGCATCTAAACTAAGAGGGCAAATCTATTAAACATCTACGTACATGTAAGTATTGGTCATTGTGTTGAAGTGTTTGAATGTAACTACACATTGGTCAAATATAAGTACTTTGTTTCGAAAATACAACCAAAGCACAAGTGAAAAATGATCACAAGGTGGAGCACATTAGGGCGGGGCTAACAATCACACAGATGGGAAACAAGACGCAGGAAGGACAAGTGACCTGAAACCAGAGGAGGGTTACTACTTCAAAATAAAAGACAGGAAGTGTAAGTGACCTGAAACTGAGGAGAGTTAGTACTTCAAAATAAAAGACAGGAAGTGTAAGTGACCTGAAACCAGAGGAGAGTTACTTCTTCAAAATAAAACACAGGAAATGCAAGACGTGACAAAACGCACAGTGACACCAACACCCGTGATGCACAGAGGACAAGACAGCATGCATGAAGACCTGAACATGGATCTAAAATAAACATGAATCTAACTTTTGACACACGACAAGACTAACGTGAGAGACGGCACATCACAAGTTGTGATATTGGCTGTTTTTGATTCAAGCACGTTTAATTATCAAACATCATTTATCCACATTTGATTAATTTTTTTTTACTTTAATAGAGGCCCAGCCTTTCCTGTATTTTCCTGTATGTGACCCTCAGTGAAAAGTTTGTAAACTCTCTGCTCTACAGGCTTGAAAACAAACTTCCTCTGTCACATGGAACTCAGTCTATTGATACTGAGGGCATACTGCATGAGGAGGCTATTCATTATAACCACAGCTGCCCCCGAACCACAACAAGAATAAGAATAGAGTTACACTTCATCAAATCATGCATATGTTCCCGCTTTCCCTGTTTCAGGTGCATGAGAGAACCTTCCCATGTTTCTGATGAGGGACCTTTTGTGTTGTGTGACAGTGAAGTCACAGTGTAAGTGACATCATTCCAAAACACATTGAAATTGCTCTGGCGATTTCTCTGCAGCAGTAAAAGGTTGCTGTGTTCTGCTTCTCCTCACACAGGCACCATCAAGTTCAAGGCTGTTTTTTTAGGACTTCCTGAGACTTATTTCACTTCCTCATTGTCAGTCAAATGTTGAAGAGGGTCTCTGTGTGTGTCTTTCTCTCTCTCTCTCTCTCTCTCTCTGTGCCTCTCTGCACACAAGCTGCAAGAGACTTTTCAAAGTTAAATGTGGATCAACAGTTAGTGTATATCATAACTGAGCCCCGTGTCATGATGACTGGTACTGAGACTCCAGGGGGACCCCCTCCCCCAACCACCACTACCATCACCCCACACCACATGTGGACGTCCAGCGGAATATGATGCCAATTACTTATCAAAAATAAAAGGAATACAAATAATGAATAAAAGCAAAACAAATGTTAGTATAGACTACATTTATGTAAATTATGTGTGTGTGTGTGTGTGTGTGTCAGGCATTACTACTGAGCTCTGCCTGTGAACCAGAGGAGGAGCCAGTAGCAGCAGCAGCAGGAGGAGGAGCAGCAGCAGCAGTGACTCTTGACCACATCATGCAGGAGGCGCAGATGAGAGGACAAATGTGTCGAACATCCCCTGATGATGGACAGAAGCACGTGAGACACAGGAGATAGGAGGGTCGATGAAACAGTGAGATGTCCGGGTGAGTGTGTTTTTCCCTTTTTCTCTGTAAAACTGGAAATGGAATACATTGTCATCAGATTTCTTATAGTTCAAAATCACAGCTGGCCTAACGTAAATGTGTTCTTACTTCATAGGACCAGTTCTGATGCCTCATCATGATCCAAACTTGGTTAGTCTTCACCACTCTCACTCTCATGGTGGTGCAGTCCTGCATTGGTGAGCTCAACCTATTTTACTACTCTACAGTTATGTATACAATAAGATCTATATGTATCAGCAGAGATGGAATATAAGATATAATCACTTGAATCAATGATGTCTTATAACGGTGATGGGGATTGTGAGGCTGCCAGGTTCTACTGCCATCTTTTTTTTTTTTTACAGTGATGCGAGAAGAAACCCTTTTTTGACTTTGCATCATTACTCAGGTCAAACACAGCTTCTTCCATACATAAGAGGGTATGAGGAGGCTGAGGAGGGAGGTTTCTAGCTGCAACATCCAACTATACCACCAGATATCATTCAATCTTACCTTAGCCTTTAAATCAGATTGGTTCACAGATGAAAGTTTTGAAAATAATCTTGTTTTGTGTGAGACAAGATGTCATTTTTCCCTCTGTTCTGAACTCGGCACAGCTGCGCATGCTGAGGTGTCCTTGGGCGAAATACTGAACCATATCGTCTCATGTACTCATAGATACAAAGTGCTACATATGGACAGTATGAATGTTTGTGTGACTGGGTGAATGTAAATTGTTCTGTAAAGCTCTCTGAGGGGTCATCAGGTCCTGATACAAGTTATGAATATAATTCAACTCCGGTCATGCACCATTGGGATGTCACTTAATGTCCAAAACTACCCTATCAGATATGTGACACTATGAACTTCTCCTTGCATTTTATACAAATTCATGATTTCTGCTTTTAGGTGACAAGTCCTGCACCATCTGGTCCAGTGCTGGAGAGTTGGTGCAGCG
Source organism: Chascanopsetta lugubris (assembly GCA_016785325.1). Classification (NCBI taxonomy): domain Eukaryota; kingdom Metazoa; phylum Chordata; class Actinopteri; order Pleuronectiformes; family Bothidae; genus Chascanopsetta; species Chascanopsetta lugubris. The sequence continues at coordinate 20,660 of JAFBJT010000809.1, forward strand.
TGACACCACTTTTGAGGTGTTCTGCACCTTTAGGTGCAGGTGCAGGGGATCCATGTACAGTGACCACCCACCCACACTACAGAGACACACTGAGCTGAATGACACCACCATTTATTTCAAAGTGGTGAACATCACAAAGAACAGGACGTACAGTTGCAACTGTAACTGTCCCCCAGCTCAGGACCCCTGTGGACTGGACATCTTTGCTGGATGTGAGTCTGACTTTTTATTACAAGTGATGTTCAAACTTTTGCTCCATGCCCCACACTGTGATACACGGTAAAAACCAGTTCAACGTGATCCAGATCCAGTGAAAACTGGATTCATTAAAGGTGTAGTGTGTGAGATTCTTCTATATGTAGATCATAATGATGTACTGACATGTTTTGAATGTATAATCACCTGAATGTATGCCTTTGCTTTTACTTACTCTTAAATGAGCCCATTAATGTTCATTTACATGAGGAGTGGGTCCCCTCCACAGCGGCTGCCATGGTTTTACAGTAGCCCAGAGTGGACACACTAAACATCTTTAAAGTTTTTATGACATCTGAGGGCTACCATAGGTTCTCCTGCATGCTTGGAAGGGTGAGGGCGAGGGTGAGGCGATGAATACCAAATGCAACTTCACCGCTAGATTTCACCAAATCTTACACACTGCACCTTTAAACATTATGTTCATTTCACATCATGAACACAAAAAAGGGTGCTGACTTACATCTCAGGGCGTTCCTCCATTCTCCCATCGTTACGAGCTGGAAGAAGCTCGGCTGCTTCTGCTTCCTCTTCTCTTTTTAGACTTCACACCGTTCACGTGGTGAAAACTGAGCATTCGTTGAGATCCTTATTCTGACACTGCAGCTGTGCCTTTATTCGTTACCGTACGTGGCAGCACATTCTCTCTATGTGCAAATGAGTAAATTAACTGACATCAATGAAGAAGTCTGTGCACGGACAGAGAAGACCAGTTAACCAAAGGGTACGGAGTACAGCAGTGTGGGAGGGGCTTATAAGTCTCAGTGCTCCATGATAAACAGCATCCAACAGTTCAGTAATGAACTGATCATCGGTCAGTATTATGGAGCACTGATATTTATAAACAGCCAGTTTTACATTTTATATTAGTGGTGAAGTTGGATCGGGTGGCAGGAAGAACGCAGACCTGAACCTGAGGGAGTGCAGAAATATTAATTTTATAAATATTTACACTAAATATCTACATTATCCTACAATCTGCATCCAGGTGATTTATGCCGAGGTAGATCAAAAAACACAAACCAGTATGATACAATCTTGGGTCTGTTGAAGAATGAATGTGTGTTAATTTGCTGCATTTTCACTAATTTAAAAGAATCCAATGAATTGAAGGGATGAAGTGAATCCCACTCTTTGTCTCTTTGCCTTCTTTGTTCTTCAGATTCACCGGATCGACCTGAAAACCTGACATGCAACTACACGGTCTTTAATAATGAAAGTGGAGATGTGCTCTGCACCTGGAACAGAGGACGACACACGTATCTCAGTGACACGACAGTTCTGTGGTGGGTTTGAAAAACGATGGACAGAACCATTCTCCAGAACATCCTAGAGTAATATGTTGAACTGAGCTTGTGTTTGTGGTGTGTGTCCAGGCTGAGGACGGTATCAGAGTATGTCAGGAGTAAGGCCCAGCCCCACAGAGTCTCGGTCAGTCAGGAAAGTTACTCCCAGACCGTACCCAGGTCCGTCCAGCTCATCTACGTGTGGGTGCAGGTTCACAACGACCTGGGCTCTGCTCTGACTCCACCCATCAACTACACCCTCACTGACATCGGTGAGAGCCAATGCATTATATGGAATAATCACACAGAGGTTTGAGTTTATCATAACGTTAAAGGTGCAGTGGGTAAGTCATTTTTATTACTTCTACAAATATTACAAAACAATGACATACAGACATTTTCATTCATTTATAATCACCTAAATGTTTGATCATTTTCCATTATCCTTAAACGAACCCATTAATGTATATTTACATGAGGAGTTGGTCCTCTCTTAATGGACCGCCATGTTTTTACAGTAGTATAAGTGGAAATACTAAACATCTTCTGAGTTTTAATAACAACTGAAGTCTACCATCGGTTCTCCTGCATGTTCAAAAGGGTTAGGTGATGGATATAACATGCAACTTCACCTCAAGAGGTCACCAAATCTTAAACACTGCACCTTTAAAAAATGAATTTCATGATGCTAAAATGAGACTGTGATATTCCTCTGTATAGATGGCACCATGTTTTTAAAAAACTTTTTTTTACTGTAGCTTAGAATGAACAACTAAGCATGTCTAGGTTCTCCAATATCTCCCCCACAAAAGTCCACATACTGTAACTTTAAAAAGATGAATTACATTTGTTCTAAAACATCTTAAAACGACTATGACCTCAGCAGCACGAGAAGCAGTAGAACCAAAACATGACAACGTACATTTACAGTCAATTAGCATGAAATAACATGTTTGTCTTGACTTAACACGAACATTAATGACCAATGAGAGGTATGACAAGAAGTGTGTGTGTGTGTGTGTGTGTGTGTGTGTGTGTGTGTGTGTGTGTGTGTGTGTGTGTGTGTGTGTTCATCTGAGCAGCGGCCCCATCACCTCCTTTCCTTGTCCGATCTGCGTGCCAGTCCAGGGAGTGTGTCCTCACGATGGAACAGCCTGTGCTGGCTCAGCAGCTGCAGATCCAGTCTGAAGCAGCACAACAGACGGGGACACGGTCGTATTCTGGACAGGTGAGACACAGTGAAGCTCACGGAGGAGATGAGATGCAAAGAGAGATCTCACACTTCGAAGCTTTGACGACGAAACTGTACAATCACATGTCAAACGTTTGATTCAAATGAAAACACAGATAAGAGAGTTTAGGTGAGGAAAGAACTCAGGGGACAAGGGTGATCATATATACGTAGATCTATGTCACAGATCTACTGCTTCCATTTCTACCCTCAGGTCACCTGGTCTGCTTCACAACAACATCTTTCTAGCCCTGTTTCTCTGCTTTGTCTTTCTTTGCCAAATCTCATTTATTTGAGTTTTATATGTATTCCATCTACCGTGCCCGCATTTTCACTCTGTGCTGTGTTTATGAAACCCCTCTTTAAAGTCAGTGTTTGGTTTGTCCATATATTCACTACTTATGAACCTGGAGCCTCCCTGAACCCACATCCCACTCAGGTGTGGGCGTACGGATCTCACTTTAAAGCATCAGAATCACAAACAGTTTTAATCATTCAATCATCACACACAAACATAAGAATGAATACTGCAGGTATCCTCTGAATCCCCCACATTGCACCTTTAATCTGTCTGTTTCTACCTGGTGATCTCAGCATCTTATTGGCATCACACACTCACTCAAAGTGAATTGTTGATTCAGTTTTATCTCATAAAAAAACCTTGATAATAAAATCTGCAGATAAACCAGGTAGGATGAACATCGTTTTCAGACAAACAATGATAAGTGGTGGGTTATCAGCGACGGGGTCGGTCATTGTGAGCTGGTTCCAGGGAATCAACACTGAACGAGTCATGGGTTCATAAGTGGTACAAATACATCTGGCAGTTTAAATCAATGTGTGTGAATGACTTACATTTTGATCTGCAGAGCCTTCAGATGAGCACGGTTCTCACTCAGTTCGTCTCTTCTCTGGAGCCCAACACCTTGTACCACTTCAAAGCGCGATCCAGATTCAACACCGGCGTCTGGAGTGAGTGGAGCTCAAGCATCTCCAGCTGGACTCAGGAGGAAGGTGAGTGAACGAGGGAGGGTCGCCACAAAGTGATTGAAGGCACCACTGATGAATGCCCTGTGGGGTATTCACAGTAACTGGCTCGAGGCAATTCACCACTGTGTGTGTAGGGCAGTGATTCTCAACTGGTGGGTCAGGCCCCAAAAGTGGGTCACGGACTCTTTTTCAGTGGGTCGCGGGCCTTTGACCAGAAAAAAAACATTGCCACTATGCTTTTATTTAGAAGGAATATTTAATGCATCGTCTATTCACATTCCTTAACAGTAGGTGGCAATGTAGCCCTGTAATGCAGTTTCACAGATAGAAGAAAACCAGCAACGTTTGTTTACATATGCTAATTGACCAAGTATGATACTATTTACATGAAATATGGATTATCTTATATTGACTTGGATCGCAGCTCATCATTAACGGGTGGTGGTTGGTCTCGAAGCCAGACCAGGGCTTATAGGGCTTATAAGGCTAGTGTTAGGGGGTTAATGTTATTGTAGTTAAGTCGCAGGTTGACAGTGAGTGAATTGAAGTAGTGACACAGAAAGTGATGAAGTAGTATATTTATGGTATTTATTTCAGTTTGCATTTCTCACTGCCAGTCTTACTGTTTGCTCATTTGAAAGGTAACACCACTTCCAGCATGACCTCTTACTGTTATTCATCCTCAGAGATTCATTGTGTGCCATCATACAACTCTTTTCTATTTTATATCATTGACATGGTGTATTTCCTCACTGCTGTTGTGTTTTTCTAACTCTTACTTTTGATTATTGATTTTGAATCCTTTTGATTCCAAAACACCCCAAAATAACAAATCTCTCTCATTCATGTTTAGTTCACCTCCTCCAGAAAGTGTTCGACGATGTGTTTGACAGCAGATACTTTGCTGCTCTCCATCCGAATGATCTCATTTGTTTCAGCGCTTTTGATCAGTAGTCACTTTGACATCACACTATTCACAAACCAGCAGATCCTGCGCACTATGCCTTTACCGAAAATGATTGAAACCCTGTTTGCACCAAAGTGATGAATTCTTTCTGCTCCCATTCAAGTTTAGTTCAAATCAGTTTCGCAGTGTTTGCATAATCCAGATGAAGTTCAATAATCTGTATCTAGATGAAGATCAATAATCTGTATCATCACATTGACTCTTCAGGCTTGATTTTCATTGATTGAAATGAAGGTTATTTTGAAAACTATTTCAAAACGTTTCACCACAGACGTGAGGAAAACCTTCCATGATGCTTTAACTTCTTTTCTTTTTTTTATTGTTTGTTTCATAATATGTGACTGTGATGGTGCAACTGCTTCACTGTTTCAGCTCCTGCAGAGATGTTGGACCTGTGGTTTGCTGAGTCTGACTCAAAATCCCCCAGAGTTTACTGGAAGGTAACTTTTCAATGTGCTGTGACACACAGTGACCACACAGCTCCAACCTTCATGTGTTCCCAGAGCTCACCTCACACTGTCTGTGTGGGCGTGTGCTTGCGGCTGCGGTAACCATGGCAACATGCTCTGATCTTTACTACTTCTCTACTCTCTACGGCTCTGCATCAGCTAAAGGTCAACTCTTGACCAGCTTTGAGGTGTGACAATACTTTCCCACTTTCTACCACACACACACACACACACACACACACACACACACACACACACACACACACACACACACACACACACACACACACACACACACACACAGGTAAGTGAAACCTGAGAGCAAACAGCACAGTTTCAGTTTACAAGAAACAAGGAGTTGAACAGAAATGAATGAGTGTTGCTGCTCATCATTGATTGAGATGATTTTTGATTTTGATCATCCTGAACGTACAGTCACCGCTCTGCAGGTACATTCCACCACCCCCTGCTGTTTGTCACCCGAACCTTTTCTGTTCTTTCAATCAAAGTGAATCTATGTCTATACAAGTGTTTCTCTGGATGCAGGAGCTGGATGTTTCCATGGCACGAGGGAAGATCCGAGGATACAGAGTCCGAGTTCACAACCCAGTCACTGGACTGGACCTGGTCACTAACTTCACCGGTGATACCAGGAATTATTCTGTCCCGACTTGTGACAGCTGTGAGGTGACAGTGTGGGCTCACAACTCCGAAGGGTCGTCACCCCCTGCTACAATCACACCACTTCACAGTAAAGGTATTTCAAAAACACACTTCACTAACAAGTGAAAAGTGTGTCTCTGAAATATTCATACGTGCTTCTCATGTTCCAGCTAAGTCCTCTCAGGATGTCCAGGTGACAGCGGGACGTCACAACATTACCCTCTTCTGGCCAAAGCCTGAAACTGCAGTTGTGTCCTACGTGGTGGAGTGGTACCCAGAGGGTGAGAAGCTGGAAGAGCTCCGATGGCTCCGAATGGAGGGGAGTGATGACCATGTGGTCATTGCAGGTGGGACATGTCGACACACATGTCATGTGACATGTTGGTGTCATCTGGGTTCTCCAACTTCCCCTCCACTGAGCAATCACATGCAGATCACGGTCCGATAAAACTGACCGCAGGTGTGGATGAATGGATAGATAAATGGATGGATGAATAGATGGGTGGATGGATGGATGGATGGTTTGACACCCATGTTCTCTCTTTCTCTCCATTATTCTTTGTCTCAACATTTTATTAAACAAACTTCTTGTGCGGTCCTGCAGAAATCGAACCGTTGGAGTGCTACGAGGGCGCGGTGTACGTTTTCGGTGACGGGGCCTCAGTGCACAGGAAGGTGTTTTCAGGTGTCTCCATTTCGGAGTCAGGTGAGATCAGTGGAAGTGAAGATGAGCAGTTAGCATCATTTCACTATTATTTATCAATGATCTGGATGATCTGGATGTGTAATTCTAAGGCTTATTGTGACCTTTAGTTATAGTGGTTGCATTCTTGCTGGAAACTGACAAGTTATGAACAGGAGATTGGATGTTCTTTATGGCCTTTATGGGTTTGTGTTTGTTGTTTCCAGCCCCAGAAGCTGCCCCTCTGTTACAGGAGACAGTTGAGCGTGACACGGTGAGAGTGAGCTGGAGTGATTTGCCCAGGACCAAACGAAGGGGCTGTATCACCAACTACACCATCTATTTAAAGAACGTCGGTGGACACAAGCGACAATGTAAGAACTATTCTACCATTGAACAGGTCTTTGTCATTCAGAGTTCACTGAACCGTGTGGACTGAACTCAGTCTGACACGGCCACTAGGTTCATTATAAGAAGTGGGTGCAGTGTGAGAGGCGGAGCTATGTTCTTTCCAAAGAGAACTGCTCACTGACACATGAAGCGCATACACTTGTACTTCCATGTGTGGCCCCTAGAGCATTGTGGTGGGAGGAGGGGTAGTCAAGGAGACAGGGGCTACACCCAGGTGTTTACAATTGAGGAGCTGCAGCAATAGGCGGTCTGTAACGTTTCCTCTGGGCTTTGTCCTCTCGGTGTTTCAGACTCTGCGTCAGCATCAGAGCGGTCGTACCTGATCCGACACCTGTCTCCAGGTAACTATGACCTGTGGATGACAGCGTCCACGGCTGAGGGGGAGGGGCCTGCCAGCCATAAGCAGAGGTTCCCCATTCAGGGTAAGAACCTCGTGACACATCCACAAAATATCCATCACTTTTTTTTAGCCGCACTGACAGACTGTTAGCTGTTATGGATCAAATATATGTATAGGATTTAGTGACAGTGAGTGGCGTGGTGGCACATTAAACCCCGCCCCCTTAACCTTCCCTCCCCATCAAATCAGTTCGGTTATCATTGCGTTTGGCCATTCTGGGTTTCTGCCTCCGAAGGGAGCACCCACTTCAAATTACAGACATAAATACAACTGGCTCATTATGAGGTGATGAAAACAGCAATTCATATCTTCAGGTGATTGAACTCTGTTCGAGGTCAAAAGAAAGGAAGTCTGTCACGCAGATGTTTTACAATGATATAGAATCACATCAGTCTGAAGAAAAGTCTCTCTCTCTCTCTCTCTCTCTCTCTCTCTCTCTCCCTCCCTCACTCTCTCTCCCCCATTGTCACAGAGGGAACTCTCCTGATCAACCTCCTGCTGTTAGGTGTCTTCTCCCTGCTCGTAGTTGCAATGTGTGTGTGTCTGTTCTCAGACATCAACCAGAAGTATGTGTGAGGCCCCGCCTCCATATGGATTCATAACCAAAATCCTACCTTTCCGTATTGTTGAGCGTTGTCTCCTGCTCCCTCTCCAGGTTGAGGGTATTGTTCCACTGTCTGATGCTCGACGTTGTTCCAGACCCTGCCAACAGCAAATGGGCCAAAGAGTATGTCAATGAGAAGGTAAGGAGAAGGGGGAATGTCACAGTTGCACCGGGGATGGTCGTTCCGGGTCTGAGCCTGTGTCTTCATCCCAAACAGGGTGAGATGAACTTCCAGCTGCAGCTGGGTAACTCCAGCTCCAGCGAGGAGGAGGAGGAGGAGGAGGAGGAGCCGATCCTCGTGGACGTTGAGGAGCTTACCAGAGAGAGTAAAGGCAACCCCACAACCCACGTCTCCACACAACTCCACTCTCAGACCAGCCTGAGCTCCGAGGCCGCACCATCGTACCCTGTCTCCACATACGTCCAGAGCCTGTCCCAGGACTCTAACAGCCCTGAGCACACACACACCTCTCAGGGCACAGAGACAACTGTGGAATACATCACATCACATGGGCTGGGAGACATGGAGGAGGATCAGGAGGAGGAGGAGGAGGAGGAAGAGCAGGGGTTGAGTTTCTTCCCCATTCACAACGTGGTCTTTGTGGGGTCGATGGGTTTTGGAGGGAAGTTGACCTTGGACGGGGTGAAGGTTGACCTCTGTCGTGACTTTTTTCAAGAACAGCATGAAGCCACAAACTACTAGAGGATCAAGGTGTCAGTCTGTCGTCACACTGCTGTGCAGGAACTACCTCTTTGTTTGTTCAGATCAGAGTCTGATGCTAATCTGAGCAGCAATCCCCACAGATTAAAAATGTTCTTTATGCATTATTATTGTTGTCTGTTCAGAAGCGTTTTCCCACAGGACACCTCACAAATAAGGTATTGATAAAAGAAACTGAACTGAACAGACTGATCAACCATGAGAGCCAGACAGATGGATGGATTGACGGATGGATGGATGGACAGATGAAGACACCAGGCAAGAAGAAGACACTACACTAGAAGGAGGTGAATCAAACATGCTGAAAACAAGCTCCTGGGGAATGATGCAACCAATCACATGGAAGGTGCAGTTCATTAATTTAAAGGTGCAGTTTGTTCATTGAAAGGTGCAGTTCGTTCATTTAAAGGTGCAGTTCGTTCATTGAAAGGTGCAGTTCGTTCATTTTAAGGTGCAGTTCATTCATTTAAAGGTGCAGTTTGTTCATTTAAAGGTGCTGTTCGTTCATTTAAAGGTGCTGTTCGTTCATTTAAAGGTGCAGTTCATTCATTTAAAGGTGCAGTTTGTTCATTTAAAGGTGCAGTTCGTTCATTTAAAGGTGCGGTTCATTCATTTAAAGGTGCAGTTCATTCATTTAAAGGTGCTGTTCCATGCACCTCAGTGGCACATTATCCACATTTCAAGACTATAAATTGTATAACTTTTCTTCATTTGTAGCTTGACAGTTCAACTTGACTGGACACAGCTCAAATTTCACAACTCAATAAACAGCGTTGTCCAAGTGAGCTGTTTGTAATTTCAGCCTCAAACAAACAGGGTTTACTCGCGGGTACAAATAAAGTCACTTGAACTGGTATATTTTAGGGTTGCCAACCGTCCCTTGAAAAATGGAATAGTCACGTAATTGGAAACAAACGCATGCGTCCAGTACTATCGTGAAAATTAAAAACAGTCTGTAAAATGTCAATGGAATTAATTAATAATGTGGCGCTTTATGATAGCATTTACGGCAAATGTATTTCCCGCCCTCTCCTGCTCTGTCACCAATGAGCTGACAGCACCCTCACAGGCGAGTATGACGCTACAGAATCAGGCTCAACTCATTGGTCCAGCCACTGTTGCTTCCGAAGAGGATACCGCAAGACAAGAAACCACAACAAAGCAGCATGGGAGTAGAGGATAGAGAGGTTTCAGACAGTCCGCTTTCGAGCAGTGACCTGACGACTCCTCCCAGGGAGAAAACAAAACGGCTGCAAATATATAGACTCATGTGGGAGAAAGAGCATGCGTGGTTGGAAAGAGTGCGCGACAACGTGTACAAAGCGCACTGCACCGGCTGCCGGCGCAATTTCTCTGTGGCCCATGGTGGCGTGTTCGATGTAAAACAGCATGCCTCCACTGCTGGACACATTAGAAATGTGGCAGACAACAAAACCAGGAGAGCCCTTGACTGGTTTGTTGTCCACCAGGCAAGGCCAGAGGGGGATATGGTATGTAAAAAACAATAAAGAGTGGTTGAGGTTAATATGGTAAAGTGCAATGAAAGTGCGCATTTAAGGCCAAAGATATAATATTTTTGTGTGTGTAATAAACAAGTAGAATTGAAAGATGAATACATAAAATAGATAAATTAACATTTTACAATAATGTTAATCTCTGGATTATTTATGAGAAACAAGAAATCGTTCTGTATATATTAATTTAATGTATACAGTAAGATTTCTTCTTTTCTTATTTCACACACAGAGAAAAAGGCAAAGAAAATTCAGCATGCCGGTAGAATAACTCATTCCCATGTCTACAGGTAGAACCAGAATACAAAGTTTAATCATACTGATATTATATTGAGTGCACAATCAACTACATTCATGCCCCCACCCCCTTCAGCTATCAGATTTATTTCAGAGGAAGTATGTACAAATGACGTAAGACTCAATCGTCCTATTGTTTTCAAAACATCCGGTTGTGTCGTGTTGAGCATACCTGTGCTGTGGTGTATCAATAAACATGGTTTAATGAATGTATATGCTTGAATGAACGCTCATCTCTTTAGAGTTAGGGTTCACTTTGGTCTTTGTCCGAGTCCCGTTCCACAGCCCCTGCCGAGTGCGGAGCGATCTTGACGTCGTAGTGACCAGAGAGCTCCAGTACTCGCCCCGGTCCAGTTGGACACCGGTGTCAAGTGAGTCCACCATTCGCCCGCCGCCGTCAAGTGAGCCGCCAAGTGAGCCGCATCGTCAACTTAAACGTGCGCTTATTCATGCCTTTATGGTAAAAAAACAAAAACAAAAAAACGCAAATGGCGTCAATGAACACATATCTTACTTCCGCTTTCAAAATAAGATGCCCAAATGTTTGCTTTGTTTGGTAATATCTCCCTTGGAATCGTAAAATATTTGGAGATATTAATTATAAATCTTAGTAAACCTAATTTCAGATGGATTTAATGTAGCAGTTCAATAGTTCAATATTTTCAGCTAAACTTTTGCCTTTTTCTCCAGTTTTGAGAGCCTTTAATTCAGAAATGATCCATAATTGCACCAGTAAACCATGCTGACTTTGTTCAGGGAGATGGCTACAATCTGTACTGTAGATTGCAGACAGATTTAATGGTGGAATTGAGAGAAATTACAATGTAAAGTTCAATATTTTCAATTACACATTCGTCTTTTCTCCAGGTCTGAGGGGCTCTCCTTCGAAAAATAGCCATAATTGCAACAGTAACCCAATGGTGTCTTTGTTCATTGTGATGCCTACTATCTGTACTGTAAATTGCAGACAATAATAGTTGCACCTTAATTCCTTTAATTTTATATTTTGATAATTGTCCCCAGTCATTATGTATTTAACTGTTCTCAAACAGTAATTTCTAAATTTGAAGTTTAAAATCTTCAGTCTTAAATCTGAAGTTGTATTGATAATGTTTATTTGTTGACCTCATCGTTTTTTGTAATTTATTTACTATTTAGAATCAATTGTATGTTTTTTATAAATCAATGTATCATCTAAATATGTTATATGATTGAATATAAATGTTTAATGTGTTTTAAATATAAATATTTCAAAGCTAATTGGCCACAGCTGGTATAATGTTTATGTCTCAGGTGTCCTGATTCCATCCTCTCACCTGTTAACCACAGTTAGCTCCATTCGCTCCGTTAGCTCCTGTCAGTCAGCATCGTTCAGGTAAACCTGCTGTCACGTGTCTGTCAGCTCTCTGTGCTCCTCCATCAGCTGCTGCAGGTTCCTCTCAACTCTCTCTGTTATATAGATCCACAACATCACCGTGATGAGTTGCTTCTGTGGCTCCAAAGTGGCTCCTCGGTGATGCTAATGCTAACGTAACACACTGTTACTGCGTCCTCCATCTTCCTCTTCTTCCTCCGACGCTGTTGATACTAACCACACGGCTGCACAGTCCAAATACGCAATGGCGGAATATTTGCAGAGCGACTGGTGCAAGAAGAAGCACCGTTTTGACTTGGTTCGTTCCTGTGTTTACATCAAGGCGACTAACAACAGGAGGAGACACCGGATGTTTTTCTACTCCAAGGTCTGGATTGTGGCTGGCAAAATAGCTTTTTCTTGTCTTTTGGGACAGACGACTTCAAAAGGTACCCCACCAACTCAGAGACTTGAATCCACAACCATCTAAAAGAGGCACTGTGACTTAGACCACTGCTCCACCATGTCTCTCTCCTTCCAAACTCTCCTGGCTTATCAATATTGTCTTTTGGGACAGAGGACTTTAAAAGAACAACATCGACTGAGTACACATGGAGATTTGAACATATAACCACCTAAACTAAGAGCAGTGAAAAAAACCTGGATGTAAAATTCAATATTTTAAGTGTCGAATTCGTCGTACATTTGCTTGTTCTTCCAGTGCTGGGACAAAGCATGTGGAGCTGCAGCAGCTGGGGGAGGAGCTTCTGAAAGGACAGGAAGTGATGTCAACACAGCCCATTCCCAAAACTTAAGGTCCATGTGCTTAGTTACTCTCGCGAAGGCCAGTCGCGGATAGGTGTAGCAGACTGACAGCCAATCAGATCGCAGTATCTGTGTTCGGCCCGCCTGCTGACTGGCAGCCAATCAGATTGCAGCATCTGCGTTCGCTCTCCTGCTGATTGCCAATTGTGTCATTTCTCTTTTTTTTTGA
>JAFBJT010000809.1:43410-53467 GCA_016785325.1 Chascanopsetta lugubris
GACTAACTGTAGGGAACTGTAGCGACTAACGGTAGGGAACTGTAGCGGCTAACTGTAGGGAACTGTAGCGACTAACTGTAGGGAACTGTAGCGACTAACTGTAGGGAACTGTAGTGGCGCTGCATCTTTGCATCTTCCTCCTGAAGGTGAGGAAAGTGTTGGTGCCGGACTGAACACTCACCACAGCTCATCACCGAGAGGAAGAGAAACTGTATTTTACTCTGAAAGTTGTTTCAATTTAAAAAGTGTGGAGTTCCAGCTGCCACTCTGAAACTAAATCTCCCCCACAGCACTCGTTTGGTTCTGATGTGGATTTATTTGATCCACATCCTTGAGGAACGACTCTTAAATCTGCCTTGATTTTTTACACCATCCAAAAAAACCATTCCACTTTGACTTGATCAAAATTGTTCTCTTTTGTTTCTTTGAAGACATTTCCTTTAATTGGGAGAAGGCCATTAGGAGGAAAAGCAGCAATCAGCCTTTCACAGTCGTTTGTCTTTATCAAACACAGGGGAGCTCAAACAAAAACCTACTCAGGTTGTAAATGGTCAAAATGTCAATTAGGGGGTAAAAAAAAAAATCATCATTAGGTCAATTACTCAAATGAACAGTTCCGCTCAACCATTTAAATCATCGCTGGTCTTCACTGTTAAAAGGGAGCAGCTTTCCCTTTTCTTTCAGTCTTAATAGTCAGACACATCTCCCTTTGGACTCTGACAGAGTGATTGTGGAGGTATTATATTCATGAGGGGTTCCAGTAATTGGATTAAATTGGTTCCAGAATGTAGCAATTTATATTATAATATCCCATTACTTCTAATACTGTTCTTAATTAATTAGCCTGATTTTTTGCTGCACTGTGTTCCTGATAAGTTAAGTTGGCTCAGGAGGGGATCGGTCCCACGGCGCCGTCGCACGGCGCCGCCTCAGTCACACACACCTGGACACCGCGCGCGAGGTGAAGACCAATCCCGCGCAAATGACCGTCGCATCCTTTACTGAGGCTGGAGGGATTGGATTTGAGAAGCTGGCGCCCCACAAATGTGGACTGGGTCATAAAGATGGACGCGGCGTCCGTGACGTCACCCGTTGGTTTGGGCAGCGTGGTTTTGAAGCAAATAGTGGGCGTGTCCCTTGCTGCCATCTTGCCGAATCCTAACCCCGCGGGTAAAGAGGCGGAGCTCACGCGGAGCTGTGGGTCGGCTCGTGGTGGGTCAGGGTTCAGGGTCGTGGTAGGTTGGCCCAGCTGTCAGTCAAGAGACCACACCCTCAAATAAGCGTCATTTCAAACGCCGCTAAAATAAAATGTTGCTCCCTCTTGGAGTCGGCCCCCAGTGGTTACCCGGAGAACTGCAGGTTTTCTCACGAACCTATTGCGCTTCATCCGCCTGCACCGGACGCTGGCCCTGGATTCTCGCCCTGTGTGGTGATGCTGACGCCAGCTCTCCTCCAGCTGAGTGAAGCTCAACATCATCCCCTGTCATCGCCGCAGCCTTTGTCTAATTTAACTTTAATATGAGACAGTCACTCTCCTTTGAATATAAGAAATTAATATCATTTTCAATCCATTTCCATATGCAAATACGATTTAATCAAGTCAATGAAACTCTCGATGCCTGAGGGCTATAAGTGAGCTGTGTGTGTGTGTGTGTGTGTGTGTGTGTAAGCTGGCATATGAGCTGCTTGTGTACACAGCACCTTTCCATGTGTGTCTATGCGTAGTTCAAAGTTTCACCCTGCCAGTGATGGAGTGAGAAACCAGCTCCCAAACAACCGGCTGAAATAACTGGATGATTTCTTGCACAATCGGAATTCCCTGACCATTTGATGCCTGATGAGCTCCTTCCCCCGGCTCCGGCTTTTATAACACGCCGACACTTTTACCCACGAACCCAGTTGAATATCTGATCGATGAACGGAGCCTCGTCAATAACAGCTACAACCCTCTCACCCCTCTCTGACGTCACTCTTCTGTTTGCTCTGCCACATTTCATTTTGCTTCCAGTTTCAAAAACACACGGCGACTGTAAACATGACCTTTATCTTCCTCATATGTTCCCAGTTATTTAAAGGTGCAGTGTGTGAGATTTGGGGACATCTACAGGTGAAGCTGCATGTTGTATCCATGGTGGACTTCAGTTGCAGTACGTCCATTTTTACTGCTGTAAAAACATGGCGGCGCCCGTAGAGAGGAGCCGCTCCTCGTGTAAAGACACATCCATGGGTTCATTTAAAGGTCATGGAAAAATATAACACACTCAGGTGATTATGAATTCACCAAAATGTCAGTATGTAATTGTTGTCATATTTTAGAAGAGACAAAATCCAGCAAAATCGTACATAATTTAAGATTAATTACTTTCCTGACACATTTGATAATTAGTGATTATAAAGTTAAGTTGTTTTCGCATCCATTTGAGTTTCTTGATAAGATAAAATAGATTAAATTTGACTGAATAAAGATGATAGATAGCACTCGAATAAATAGCCCCAAAAAACATTTTTGTGCAGAATAAAACTAGAAGTAAAGTAGAAATAAAATGAGTGGCATGAAATGCTTTCACTAAATTGAGGTATTGGCAGAAATGGATTGTTCAATAATCATCCTCCAAAACAAATTCTACAGGCTGCAACTTCAATTTACAAAGTTAAATCTAAAACATCGACTGTAAGTCGCAAAAGATGAAGCTGAGTGTTTTTTCAGGCTGGGCTAACGGACGTATCTCAGCGCTGCTCGAATCCAGCAGCTTCTCATCAGGAACCAGAGAGTGAAGCCTCCTCACCTGTAAAGTCCATGGACCAACATGAAGTCATCTGTTGAACACGTCTGTAGTTAAAAGTGAGGAGAATCTCAGTGGACCGAGAGGTGTGATGACCAGAACTCTGGATGAGATTGCTGTTCCACAGAGCCGCTGCCCAGTGAGAGCGTTTTTTTTGTCCTTTGATGTGATGGTGTATTACTTAAAGGCTAATAGATTTATATTTAACTCTCTCTCCCTGTGGCCTGCGGCCGGCATATCTTTCTATCTTCCACCGGAGCTCCTCGTACCTGGCTATGAATAATTTGGAGCTATTCTTGGGGGCCGGTGCCATCGCTCTTCCACCGGATCCCGGAGTGAGACACAGTGAGGCGTCAAAGCCAATCACCCCCCTGCTTTTATGGCTCCCGTCTTCCTGCCGTGGCAGCGGCCGTTTGAAATCCTGCTCGATTCGCTCGGGACTGTGAACTGGTGAAAATGAGATCAGGACAGTTGTGTGTGACCTTTGTAGCAGATGATGCCACCATGAGTCCGTGTGGAGGTATTTGTGGGATACTAGGAAAACAGAATTCCAAATGATCAGCGAGGAATATTTTAGGTTTGTCAATATCTCACTTTGCTCTCAAACATTCTCTCGTTTTGTCGGAAGGATTCCACGAGGTTCTGGAAACTCCGGAAGAGATTCAGCGCCGATTCACATATGAGGTCAGTAAAGGTCCCGGAACTTTCTGTAGAGTTCATGAACCAGTTTGGGCCTTTAACTTGGTGATGTGGAGCAACATCGTGCTGAAAGAGCCAATTAGGACGGAGCTGGCATTTCACTGCCCTGTTCACCGTGGCCCGAGGAGTCGAGTGCGAGCTGCGCGCTTTTACACATGGGACCAAGCGAAAATTAGCCAAAATATGCTTTTATTTTGAAATGCTTCCGTTTCCTGTGTGTGTGATTGTCTCATGCTTGATGTTTACATGCGAGGAAGCGCAGCTGCGTCCGGTAGCCTCCGATCACAGCGCATCCCCTCGCTTTCTTAGCCTTCAAAATAAAAGCCCCACTTTAGAAAATCCCATTGGTTAAATGAGTGTTTCTCTGCGTAAAAAAGGAAGTGTATTTATTCAAATGGACCAAATATTCATTTTGTGGTTACTAAAATAAAGATGATATAGATAATACATAAATAAATAATCCAGAGGATGTTTACAATCATTTCATGGAATGATAACAACGGGTCTTGATATAACAAAGTTTGTTTGGCCCCTGGAAACAATCTGGGTTTCTTACGTGGCCCCCCTGAATTAGGAGATGGTTGACTGTCACCGTACAGGAGAACGGTGACATCACATCTAAAGATCTGCAGCCGACCGACCTCCACTGTTGAAGATGTGTGGATCCTTCAGTTTGAAAGCAGCGGTTTATCTGAAGAACTGCTCTCTGCCGCTTGGTGTTTGTGTCTCTTGTCTCTCCGGTGAAAAGGTCGGCGGATCAGAGAGTGATGTGTTGGGAAGGAAGTGATCAGAACCAGGGGAATTCATTTCACACAACAACATCACTGGGTCCATCCAAAGCGCCCAGGCCACCGGGAGGAAACGAAGAGACACCTCCGCCTCACCAGACTGTTTCAACCGCTCGGCAGCGACCGGGAAGAAGCTTATCTGTTGTCACGGCGATGAGGTGCAGGAATGTAATTCGACATTACATGAGGTCAAACACTGGCAGCTTGCTGGTGTGACGCAGCCGTGACATGCTGCGAATTAACATGCAATGGTGTCAATTAAAGGCATGAAATGCACTTACAGGAGGCCCCCGATGTTTTCCCCCCGCGCCTGGAACTGCCCGAGACAGAGTGAGTGAGGAAGCATGATGGGTTTCTGTCACACTATTTATATGAAGTGTGTGTCGCAGTGACAATTAGCTCCACGCGGAAAAAAGGCCTTTGTGAGGGATGATGTCATCGGACAGTCAGTGTCTGCCGCCGGAAAGGAGACGCGATTATAAAGGACGATCGTCCGCCTGTGTCAGACTGACCGTTGGCGTGGCGATGGACTCGTGTCCGAGCAGGAGCTGGAATCTTCTACGAGTCAAAGGCAAGGATGTATTTGGCCTCGTGCACTGCACAGATTAGATCAGGGGCACTGGGGCAATTCATTTTTCCATTTTATGGGCTGTTTGTTTATGTATTATCTCCATCATTTTGATTTCAGTAACAATAACTCCATCTCATCGAGAGCTGTGCTGTGAACGGAGGCTACCGGTCGCTGCTGGACTCGATTGGGCTTCATCCTCGCATGTTGACATCAAGCATGGCAGAATCACACGCAGGGCAAACTGAAGCGTGTGCATAAAATACCCAGGTTAAGTAGATGATCGAAGCTCGGATAAAAAGATACAGTGATTTTAAAACAGTTGTTTTCTGCCTCATATCTGCTCAAACTCGAACGTCTGCGTTCGGAGGGAAGGGGCCGACAGGAAATGAACCATTTGCAATGAAAAATATGAGGGAGAGTAAATTCAATCCGAGTGTCGTCACGCTGTCGACACACTCACAACATCCACACCTGTCAAAGTCACCGGGCCGAACAGGAAGCGCGGGAACAAACATAAGGCGAGTAATAAGGTTAGGGGGAAGATCTATGTTCAAACGGACAGACAGGAATGTATATGAGTGTGTTAGTGTGTGTGTGTGTGTGTGTGTGTGTGTGTGTGTGTCCCTTATGTTATAGCCTCACACCATCTTCTGGTGCTCATTGCTGCTGCTGGTGTTATAGCAATATCACTCATCTCACATCATCGGCTTCCTCTGCTTCCCCCCACTGCTGCTGCTGCTGCTGCTGCTGCTGCTGCTGCTGCTGCTGCTGCTGCCCCCTCGCTGCACATTTATCATATTCATTTGATATTCAGAAACAAATGTAGCAGAAAGAGAATAATGCACCTCCTGTACGCGGCGTTCATTACAGATACATTTACATGGGGCTTTGCCTTCATGGTTTCAAATGCATCGCTGTTTCACTGGTGTTCCTCAGCATTTGTTGGGGCGAGGGAGGGGGGGGCGGGGGGGGGGGGGGGTTATTCTGGGGGGGGGAAGGGGGGGGGGGGGGGGGGGGGGGGGGGGGGGGGGGCGCTCATCGCTGGCGATAATGCGAAGCGCTATCAGTGAGTGATGATAAATGGGTCGATCCATCCACGTCTGCTGTCACATTCATAAAAGAAATTTGGCCTTTGTCAAGGGAATCAAGCGTGGAGCTGTAATACTCATAACACGTATCCATCACGTCCAACTTGAGATGTATTAAAACACTATGGCAGACTCCCGCTACCTGAGTGAATAATATTTCACCCGTGGTAATGCAGCAAAATACCCACCCAAGAGAAATCTGCATTTTTCTGCCTGGGCTGCAGAGGACGGCAGAGGAGGTGGGCTACTGATCATATTCAATCTGGAGGCGATCATGTAAATAGCCCTCCATCTTGGGAAGGCGATATGCAAAGCAGCCCATCTCCCCTGTGTCAGGATCAGATTAATGGAAACCTAAAAGTGGGAATTACGGCCCTTATCCAGCGCGGCGTTCCGGGGAGGGGCCGGGTTACAGGCCCTGGGGGAATGTGCCTGGTTCAAAGCCCATTCCTCTGGTTAAGGAACTCGCTAAGATCCATGCACCGAGGTGAAGGGTAATTTCCTTTGATATTCAGCAACGCATTACTGTGCGCAGTGCGCAAGTTGCATGCCCTGCTGGCTCTGTGTGCATGCATTAAAGCGAATGCATGTGTGTAACACGCTTATGCATGCGAACACAAACAGCTGCACAAAGAGGTCGTCGCAGTAAACAACATTATGGAGAGGAGGGGCAGAGCGCAGTGATCGGGATCTGAGGCTGGAGGAAGCAGATCCGTGCCCAGGAAGAGCTCACGCTGCTGGGCAAAGACACGGCCGGCGCCTGGGCTGGAGGTCGGAGGAGGCGGAGCCTCGCTAACATCCGATTCAGCCGAGACCCGGTGCTCGTTGGTGTGTCGGCCTTGGCCCACTTTGGAAGAGCAAAACAAAAACAGTACCACAGAGGAAGAAGGAATTAGCTTCATGCGGAGGAACTGTTTTTCCATCAGCCCAAACAAAGCCACTCAAACATGGAGCCCAGAGTCAGGGAGGTCAAATCCCAGGGCTACAATCGCTCTACAAATAAACATGTAGCACACGTGTGTGTGTGTGTGTGTGTGTGTCTACAACACTGAAATATGTTTTTAAATAAATATGTGATTATCTATTTGAAATATTCCAATTATAAAGCTCTTTGATCAGCTATGGTCGAGTCGTCAACAAAAAGAGAAAATATAGAGAGAGATGTCTGTACGTTTTGATCTCGTTTGTTTCTTGGGGCAGTTGTGGCTCTGGGGTCAGAGTGATTGTCCCCTGACCTGAAAGTCAGAGGTTTGATTCCAGTCAAAATTGTCCTTGAGCAAAATGCTGAGCCCTAAATGGCCCCAATGTTCATAAAGAATGGTGCAGTAAATTAATGCACAGTATAAAAGTTCATGTAACTGACATGATGACAAACCTGTACCGGCAAGAATATATCAATACTGTCCATTTATCAATATCACCAATATCACATGTTACTGGTTTTCATAGTATTTGTCCTGTAGAGCTGAAACTGTTGGATATATTGTTGGAAAACCTTGTCATGTGTTCCATGTTTTTTAGAAGATAATGATGTTTACTTTTTCTGATTCTCTGAAATTCAGCCGCTCTAACGGTCGTCTTCACAATTCACTCGGAATCAGCATCCGCACAAGCAGGGACTGAAAACTCTTCAGTCCGAAGAATAGAAAATAAAAACAAAACCTTAAGGTGCAAAAATGAAAAGTCATCAAACAAAGAGGAGTCAGAGCGACTCTGTGAAGAGGCATGAAGAGCGACGTGTCCTCAGCGAGAGGTTTTTCTGTGGAGCAAAGAAACAATGCTGCTCCAAGGTAAAGCAGGTTTATTCTGCTCAGGCACGGGGCCAATAAAAGAGAAGAAGAAGAGGAAGAAGAAGAAGAAGAAGAGGAAGAAGAGGAAGAGTCCCTGACAGTCATCTCTAATAGGACCCAAATAATAAAGGCGCCGCACACGCATGTTCACATGTTAGAGCTGTGGCTAGTCAGGCACATAATAGAACAATCACTGTGTCACTCATCCTCTGATATTCCTCCCGTCTCTTTCTCAATTTTAAAAAATACCCCCCCCCAAAAAATCTTGTGTCTTATCGTCTTTTGTCCTTTTCTCCTCCTGTCATCTTCATCTTCCTGCTCCTGCCCTGCTCTTTGTTTCCTCCTTCCTTCCTCGGGATCCGTCCTTGGTCACCGTCTCCCATTATTCCCTCATCGTGATGCATTGTGTGTCTTTGGCAACCAACTATTTTAATGTGCCATCCTCACTCCCCTGCACCTTTTGTTCCTCGGGACACGGATGAAATGGATTTTTGCATAAATCGCACAGCGCCGCCATGATGGCGGTGATGGAGCACGTCAGCCACTCAGCTGTGAGCGCAGGTGAGCCGTTTGAGCCGCGATGGAGGAATCGGGTCAAATTTGCTCGGGTTTAAAAAAATAGATAAATAAAAAAAACGGGGGGAACAGGAAATCAAATGCGCACGGGGGACAGGAAAGAGGAACGGACCAGCTGTTATTGAAACACACAATGCGGGGTTTGAATCATGTGGTGAAGGTTAGAAATCGTTTTAAATCTATTTAAAGGTGCAGTGCGCAAGATTTCCAAAAATGTTACAAAACAATTACAGGCCGACGTTTCTATGAATTTATAATCACCTACATGTTTTATTGTTTCTATTACCCTTAATGTGTTTGATTCATATTATATCTTCCACTTTCAGATTGGAATATGTGCTTTAGTATTTCCTCAATTTAATTTTCCATTTTTATCATTTGATTGACATTGGAGTAAAATCATTGGAGTGACGTTATTGTTGCACAGCTTGCCGTCCATCTCCCCTCCATTTATGAGATGATTTCCTTTGTTCTTTTAATTCTGCGACTCTTCCGCCGCCTCAGTAAGTCGGCGCCGCTCCACAGGCGCCGCCCTGCAGGTGGAGTCAGGGTGGAGGCCGGGACCGAACCTTTGGATTCAGAGAAATGTGCTGACTTTTTATCCGAGCTTCGATAATCTACTTAACCTGGGGATTTTATGCACATGCTTCCGTTTCCCGTGTGTGTGACTCAGCCACGCCTGATGTTTACATGCAGCCCAGCTGTGTCCGGTAGCCTCCGTTCACAGCCCCTCCCCGTTTTCTTAGCCTTCAAAATAAAAGTTTTTCTGGATTTCTGAGCGTAAGGGAACTGTTTGTATTGATCCAAATGAACTACTGATGAAGAGGATACAGATAAAACATGAAGAAACAGCCCGAAAGAAGTTTACAATCATTTCATGGAATGACAACAACAAGTCTTGATGTAAGAAAGTTTGTTTGACCCCCGGTAACAATCTGGGTTTCTTATGTTGCCCCCCTGGAAAAAAGAGTTGCCCACCCCTGCCTTAAGTTAACTTAATTCTTTCCGATTGGATAATTTTTGAACAGTTTCACTCGGAGAAGCAGAACCTGGAAAAGGGCGGATCTGAAGGAACATCTCAGACGGGTCTGACCACTGGTGGAAAAATAAATATTATTTAAGACGGTCCTGTGTTTTTGAAAGAAAACCTGCCTCCGGTGGCATATTTTCAATCATTATTAGAAAGGCCTGCAGCTGGAGGTTTGCAGGCTCTAACCTCCGCTGTGTTTGCTGTGTGATAAAAGGCGAAAGCACTATCAATCTTTATTGTCTGGCCCCGCACTCTGTAATTGCATTCAATAGTCCACTGATTCTCTTGTCTGCGCTAATGTCGGGGAGCAGACAGAAGCCAGATGCTCTGACTGCATTACACACACACACACACACACACACACACACACACACACACACACACACACACACAGGGAGAGACTCACAGGTTCAAGCTTTTGTACTGAAAATAATACTTTACTCACAAGGGTGCTTATGGTGTAAACTAGGAATATGCTAACAAACACACACACACACACACACACACACATTTGATGGATTGTGGACAGAATGCGGCTTCACGTCCTGGAGACTCCTCCTTGGGTCAGATTGTTTGTGTGTGTGTTCATGTAACACACTGTGTGTTCATGTAACACACTGTGTGTCCTCCTCCATGCATCGGTGTGCGCTGCTCAAGAAGTCACTTCTAAGCCGTGTCATGTATTATTCAAATTTAAGCAAGCCAAAGGTGGGGGGGGGGGGGGGGGGGGGG
>JAFBJT010000839.1:0-18942 GCA_016785325.1 Chascanopsetta lugubris
GGAAGTGGTGGTGGTGGTGGTGTCGCGCCCTCCGTCGCCTCGGTGGTACCGGGTCTGTCTGTCGGTGTGTTGCAGTACAACAAGCCGACACTGGTTCGCGCACTGCAGCTTCCACTCCGTGCGACGACTCCCACCACCACCACCTCCACCTCCAGCGCCACCAGTACCAGCAGCAGGCTCTGCATCAGCCGGAGTCAAGTTCGGCAGTGACAGGCAGGCCCAAACAGGAAGCAGTATCGCTGACCCTTCAAAATAAAACGTGCAAAACAAACAATGTTACATGGCATGTGGGTAATACCAACATGTGTTTAAATGTGAGAGTTAGATCCGGGTTTTTTTTTTGAGGAAGTTTATATTTTGAGGAGAAATAGGATAGACAAATATATGTATAAATGAGATTGGCTTTGAATAAAACCAACGAGGTGATGAATGGAGAAAAATATAAAATACAAATCCAAAGGAAAATATTGAAAAAATGGAAGTTGGTATGAATGAAGAACATACATGATTTTAACAGGAAATCAAAAACACGCATTTAGTCAAATAATCATATTCAAGGCAAAAATATAAAGTACTTTGACAAATAGGTGACTATTACGTGAATCATATGTAGTAAATGTTGCTGTGAACAAAACATGTAATTACATTGGCTGAAACTTAACTCTAAATAATTACAAACAAGTCAATACAATATCGTATTCATTCACATATTTAGCCTAACTCTGAGCTGTTTTTTCCATTCAGTCATTTCAGAAATAATCAGAGTATGCGGTCTTTTATTCTGAAAGCCCCTGACAGGAAGTGTGCCATGTCCCTTCCGCAGTTCGCCTTGACACCGGCCGTCCAGCATTAGATCCCCACAGAGCAGCCTCGACTGCCGGATTCACAGATCCCAGCTCCCCCCCTCCAGTTTCTGCTTCCGCCGCAGCCTTTCTCCTCTGATTTTACCCCCGGAGCAGCGGACGTGGGCGGCCACCGGGTGCCGGAGAACCCCGCCAAGGTATGTGGATGCTGTTAATAACCGTTGTGCTTGGCGGAAACGTTGGGAGGCGGCAGCCGTTAGGAGCTCTGCTTCTCCCCGCCGCTACATCCCCGGCCTGTTGACTGCGTCGCTGGCGAGACCATGGAGCCCAGATAGCGGTCGCGGCGGAGGCGGAATTCCTGGTCCCGTTATACCCAGCGCCGCTACGCGGATGTTCTGCATCGCCTCCTGTGTGGGGGCGCTTAGCGGTGATGCTTCCTCCACATCCACGCTAGGCGGGCATGTTCAAAACAAGCCCTCCCCGCTCACAGTGCGTGGAGAGCTGGGGTAGCTCGCCTCAAGGCTCCGGTGAAGACGGCGGCGGCGGCGTTTCCCACCTGGAGCCGGGTTCGGTGTGGACGAACCGGGGCTTTTTTTGGCTGTTGGCAGCTAAAGGCGTCAACAGTGCTAAGTGCGTGTAGCCTGTTTAGCTAGCTGCGTTTGTTTTGTGTTGCCGAGGAGTTGAATGAGACGGGAATGACCTCCGCTCTCACACTCATGAAGACACATGACACACGGGAGGTTGTGTGACAATGTGTGTGTCCTTCCGTTATGTGACCTGTCATTGTGTGTGTGTGTGTGTGTGTGTGTGTGTACCGCGAGGCGAGCGGCGGACAAAGCAGCCTTCTGTGTTGGTGCTTCGGTGCGTTGCTGCCGCTGCTGCTGCTTATCAGGAGGCGTGCGTTTGTTTGCGGTGTCCCGAGGTGTGGAGGTGGAGGTGGAGGAGGTGGAGGTGCTAGTTAATGTGTAATAAGTCCCCGTCATGTGAGATTATTATTGGCCTGTGTGTGTGTGTGTGTGTGTGTGTGTGTGTGTGTGTGTGTGTGTGTGTGTGTGTGTGTGCGGGCGCTATGTGTGTGTGTGTGTGTCTTACCTTCGTCACTATAGGACAGACGGAGGGATGTGGCTCCTATCATCTACACACACGCACGCGCGCACGCACACACACACACACACACACACACACACACACACATACACAGGTGTCTGCACAGCGAGGGTTGTCAGAGGACTTTCCCATTGACTTCCAGTCATTGTTGACAGGACAGGGCAACGCAAACTCCACTGAAGACCTGACCGATTCGTACCTCACCTTAAAGGTGCAGGAGGATTGTAGTGTAGTGGAGTGTAGGATTTGGTGAGATCTAGTGGCGAAGTTGCATGTTGTGTACGACTCAAAAGATGTTTCGTACGTCCACCCCGGGCCACCGTAGAAACATGGCGCCCCCCTGTAGAGGGGTTCCTCTCCTCATGCAAATTATACAGTAATGGCTCCATTAGAAATGACTCATTGTTCCCTGGGGACCAGGCTTTGGTTCCATAAGGTCAGCAGTTTCACGCGAATAGCAGAAGGTGCATATCAAGCACTATATACTATCTATCCTTGTGAGGACTTTCCCCATTGACTTCCATTTATTGTTGACAGACTTATCGGAATCATAATACCGGACCCATAACCTCGCCTGATTAATGCCTAGCCTTGAAAGCATTGTAGACTACTTGTTTAGACTCAACATGAATGTTTGGGGTCTTGGTGTAATTTAATACACGAGTTGCTTTTGTGTGTGTGTGTGTGTGTGTAAATGATAGAGCAACATATATTTGCCGGCAGGTGCAGCTAACTTCAATTTATGTTAGGTGAAGCACATTAAAGGCACAGCTCGTCAGATTTACAAAAAGTAAAAAATAAATCCTCATTCTTCACTTCCAGTAATGTAGGGGAAATTGTGAAGGCCTTCATTTCCCATCAAAACTGGAAGCAATGTTTATAGCATGTCCATCCTGGTGATGCAACATGGCGGCCTCCATAAAGAGGACCTTCTCCTGATGTCAATGAAAGTGGGTCTTTCTGGAGTGATTCATTCATTCAGGAGTTTATACGCTTGTTTTGTGCAGTATCTGCCAGTAGATTGTCTCAACTGAAATCTTACACACGGCACCTTTAACCTAGCCACAGTTCACGCCATACTAGAAAACTGCTTGCCTAACTTGAACCTTCATCTTGACCTATGTACTCTATATACTATATCCTGCATGTGTCCTTGAAGCAGCCTGTCCACAGGTCCTGGTAAGGCCAGTGTTAACACTGGCAAAGGTCCTAAGAATATAGAAATGGGAACTGGTTCTCGATTGACCTACCTGGTTAAATAAAGAATAAAAAAAACATATTCACTTTTATTTTAAACACGTCTATGGAGTTATCCTTGTTGTGACTTAGCACTGGTTTCCATTCACTTTGAACAATCAGCCCTGACCTTGACCTGTGTCAAATTGTCTAAGCTCAAACATTCGTCTCCATGCAATAGACTGGTCCTAAATGATCACCATTCATGCTGGACAAGGGCGATTCAAGAGTGATTCATGCCTAACCTGAAGTTTCCGAAGGTCCTAAAAGGGTAATAAAACATGTGCGCTCAATGCCTGCAGAGGACATTAAGATTACCTCCTGGATACTTATTTACGTTTACTGCTTGAGAACCCACACCATTCTAGCCTGATGTTTTCATGGGCTTCACGGGTCCAGACAAGATCAGTGTTTAAGCTGAAAATCCCTTTAAATACACAACAAAGAGAAAAGTAAACACACACAGATACACACACACAGTCAGAGGTTATGACTTTGTTTTCATTTCCATTCATTGTTGGCAGCCCAACCAAACCCTTATCGCCATTCCCAACCCTAACCATGACCACTTCCTGCAAGAGCGCTAACCAGAAGATCACTGCATGTCAGTGTGCAGGACTTCCATACTGTAGTGCGCGTAGCGGGACTATTTTGTTGTCGTGATCTCTGAGCTAAAGCTAAAACCATAGCATGTCAGGGACTGGGATGATGTAAGTCCCTGATTAATCTTAGAATATCACTCAGAGTAAAATAAGTGCAGTGTATGTAAAGCACATCATCTCCCTCACACGCACTGTACAAGGTTGTTGATCTCGTACAGTAGACAGATGTGTGTTCCAGGGTCTGTGTTCAGTGGAGCCGCAGCTGATGCTGAGCAGTTCAGTTCCCACTGGGGATCCCATTAAAGGATGCATCCATTCACAGTGAAGTGCAAAATGATGAAGAGTGCCACCATTTGGCATGTGAACAACAGTGTATAGATGGTCGTAATATATTCATGATGTTATTGTTATAGGCAAAGCTCAAATATATACATCTCTTGTTCAGTGCTAGCCGCACACAGTTGAAAATCAAGTATTTTATATCACTTAATGTCCACTGCTTATATTAAAAGACATTTTTCAGCCACGTGAAGCACAATGAGGTTTTTCTGTCTTTGACAGCTCATTGTCCGACAGTAAATGATTAGCTTGTGGTGGCGTGTAGCGCCACAATTGTCCCCAAGTTTCGATCCATTTGCAGCCAATACCCATTGTGTTCCCATTTGAATCGCCGTCGCTGACAAGGAGAGGACACCCAACACCTGTGGACAACGGATGCATCATTAATGTTATCTAATAAAGTCAGCCCTGGTAACTGCCAGTGGATTGACTGAGTTAGTGGCCCTAATCCATTCATGAATAAGTAAACGGCCATATATATTGCGGGCGACAGCAGTCCGTGGCGTGGCGGCGGCGCTCGGCGGCGGATCCCAACAGCAGGGCGCCATGGAGCTTCTGACACACGACTGTTTGAATATTAACCGCTTTAAAGCATCAATGGCCAATTATTTTTTCGTAGTGACGGGGTTCACGCTTTGGCTTTGATGTGGGTTTTTGTCACTTCACGATTCCATCCGAGCGACCACGGTACGGACTCGTTTGTGTCAATCGAGTGCAAAACAACAACTTTGGAGGAGTTTCATTTCAGGGTGCGTACTTTTTGATGAAGCACTTAAATCCAATAGTGGCGATAACACTCAAACCAAACCCTTGGAATTGACATGGTAGGCTTTAGTGGCAGCCAGGTTGCTCGGATTGTGTGGTGAGTTGATTGCGTTAGACAAATGTTGCATTTGCGCCCACATGTACCTGCTGAAACACACGACTCCACATCTATAATACAGGAGGCTGCTTTCTAGAGAGGCAGCCAGCCCCCCCCCTCCCTTTCCAACCAGCTGATCTATTTTCCCTCTCCCTAATTTCCCTCTCTCTCTCTCTCTCTCTCTCTCTCTCTGCCCTTTGTGCTTCCACCTTCCATGCCTCATGCCACTGTCTGTCTTCATTTTGCACTAATGACTTCATTAAACATATTAGTGTTGCTCTGCCAGAGAGGTTAGATGCAGTGTGGTGAGCAAAAATGGGCGGCGACTTATCCGCGCACTTTCATCTGTATTTAACTCTGTGCACATTTGTCATTTTGCATTTCTCTCGCCGTGGGTTCGCCGCTGCATTCCACCAACCAACCCAATTGGAGTTTTATTCGGAATAGCATTTCATTTTAATTCTGACTGCAAAGAAACCAGCCTGTCACTTGCACAGCAACCCGCCTCTGTTTGCATGAAAAGCCATTCTAATTTCAAGCATCACAGTGTTTTGGCTCGCTGTACAGTGTGTGTACAGCGCTTGATATTGGCGTCAGGGTGCTGTGTATATGTACCCCCCCCTTTTTTTTTTGCACCCTGTTGTCCCAGATATATCCCAGGAACGTCAGACGCATGAGAAGCGAGGGCTGAATAGAGCTGTGGAGGAAACAAACAACACATTTTGAAAACATGCTCCTAGTTTGAGGGTCTACGGCTACAAACACAAAGAACACCGAAAGACGCGGCAATGCTTGTTTGTCGCAAGCTCCGGTAATAATGCCTGCAGAATGGGGAAAGCTCATATGGTAGCATTGTTTTGATGCCATTGTTAATCTCTATGTAGGGTTTTGCTCCCCCCCAATACCAAACAATGTACTATAAATAGAGAGGAAGTCACTGAAAAGAAGCTTGTGCTTTTGTTGATCCTGCTTTGAGGAAGGGAAAATTGAAAGAAAACCACGTACGGAGACATGGACACCCACTGGTTTCTCAGCGTTATTATGAAGAAGTCAGTCTGTTGAGACAAGAAAGATAAAGAATTGCTGGTTACTGCGCATGGTTCAGTGAGCAATCACTTTAAAACCAGAGCTGGCATTTGGCTGGCATTTATCATGTGAGACGAAGGTTTGTTGTCAGGGTCTCTCTCTCTCTCTCTCTCTCTCTCTCTCTCTCTCCCTCTCTGTTGCCCTTCAGGCCTTTAAAAACACCAGTGAAAAGATATGAAAATAATCATTAGTAGCCTCATCTAATCTTAATGACTGCAGAATCTTAATGATGTCGTGTGCACTTACCATCAGACCTGTCGTCTCGGCGTTCTTACAGCCTCGCAGAAATGCTGCTCGTACATTGGGCAGAATCGCTCGGAAAAGGGCCTTGCTGCCATCACTCTCATCCATCCTGCCAGAGGGCCATTATTATCTGTATTGAAAGACAGAGTGTCTGTCTAGTGATTGTATGAGCCAATCACAGGGCAGAGTGTGGGGCAGGTTTCCATGGAGAAATGTGGGCTGGGCAGTGAGGCTGCTGGAGCTCGGCTCAAGCAGGCTAGCCTGATCCAGGCTGATACCATTCTCCAGCAGCAGGAAACAGAAAGGGCCCCAGCAGGCCTGTCCTGCTGTCTAGCTGTCCAAATGTCTCTATGCCTGTCCACCTGTCTTACTTAGCTGAATGTCTAAAGACAGGGCAAGAGAATGGGAGGCCTGGAGAGGAATTCAGTCAGACAGGCACAATGTGACTTTGGCCCAATAGCCACGTGGCATCAGATTGGATTTGTATCGGAGCCCATCCCAAGTGGATTTGCAGGCTGTTTGAATGTGCACCGGGTTTTTATTTTGAGGGCTAGCTCCGAGTGTCCCCTGTCCCTTTCACTGTTGTCGTGGCCAGTCGAAGATTGCCAACCTGGTCGTCCCCTTAAAGAGTGTGTTTGGCCCTGCAGGGAACTCTGCCCAGCCTGCAGTGCACTCACATCAGAGAGGGTGTGTATTAGCTTGTGTGCACTTTCTAACGTCTGCTGGCTTTTGCTCTATCTTGGAGAGTGATTGCTGCTGCAGCCCTGTGCAAAGAAGTGGGTCTTCTACATTTCTTCTTGGCTCATTTGAGCCTTCCAGAAATAGGCCTGCACCCATCCACTTGCAGTACTTACAGTCTATCTTGCCATTTTTCTCTTTTCATTTGGAGGCATTTATCGGTCCCTTGTTGCACAACCCCGTCAGTCTGTTTCCTGTTAATTGGGCGCAGTGTTTTGCATATGTTACTGCAGATATGACTACATTAAAACAGATAATGGGTAGATATGTTTGATAACGGTGATTCCTGGCACTGAGACGAAGACCGCAGTGAAGTTCGTTGCACCTCCTTCTCTGTGAGGAACTCAACTCTCTGCCAATTTTTAGCCCATCAAAAAGTTGCTGTACAGCTTTCTGTGCGACACAATGCAGCCCACATACTCCCTGCCAAACAACCGCCCACCTACCCACAAAATCCGCCCCGATGTGCTGTGCCCATGGCCCATCAAACAGCCATGTCAGCCCCTCTGAGTGCACAGCTCAGGCCAGGATCAGAGCAGAGACGGAGGACTGGAGGGATTCAGGGATGCAGCTAAGAATTCTCTGCTGCCCGACAAGATACAACACTGTCTGAGTCCTATACACCCCCCGGCGTCTGACTCAAAATGGGATCTAAACATACTCCAGTCTCAAAAGGGCTCTTTTTTAGCCTCCTGAAAGTACAAGCCCATAATAGCTGCATCCATGGATGGATGGGACAAAGATTTGGAGTGCAGATGAGGCAGAGGCATATGGAGGGGAAATTAGGAGGAAAGGGAGAGGTAGTAATTGGGACAGCTGCGCAGCTTGAGGCACAAGCAGCCAGATCACCCACCTCTTTCCCACCCCTCATGCTCTCCACCCCAGAAAATCTAAAAGACAGCCAGAAATCCAGATGCTGGCCATTAGGATCCCAGTGACAATAGCCCACATTCACGGTTCCGCGGTCAGAACACAGAGGGCATAAAGAGTTGCTTAAAAATAGAAAAACACAACCAAGACCCCATTTGACAGAATGAGTGCATTTCCCACTCTTTGGTTCAGAGGTTGTGTGACAGGCCCCGCACATGTACATGTGTTTTCATCAGGAAGTCCATATTCCCAGCAGCAATTACACCTCTGCCCACCCTCATGAGGATTATTGAATGGCCTCCATTCAGCACGTGGGATCCATCCTGTACTTGCCAGGGCTGGATGGCCGGTGTGTGACCTCCACACAGGTCCAGAGAGGTTTCAACTCCAGGACCCATGGAAAGTGGAACCTGGCCTGCGATGAAAGACCTGCATTATCTTTCTCTCAGCCAGGGGTCCATTCATGCCCTGACAGCCTTTACTACCTTCAAGAGGATTTGTTATATGATGACGGGGGAATAGTTGTGTTTGTACGATTACACAATTGATCCTTAAGGGGTGAAGTCATCCTAGTGACCTCCATTGAGAGGTCAGAATGGTGGGTCATACAGTTTGTTTGTCCTCTCAGCTGCAGGGGAGTTAGTGTTTCTCTCAGCACTAAGCCCCCAAGTCTTTGCCAAGTTCACGGGAGGTGAGGTGGTTAATGTGCATGTGTCCATCTCCATAACTATCAAAGAGTTCATTGTAAGTGTGTGTGGCATATGCAATGTGTGTTACCGACGGTATAGGGAGCCCGCTGAGAGGATTGTGAGAGATCGCGGAGGATTGGCCTGATTGGATTTCCATTGCAGGAGTCCTGTCACCTGGCCCAGTGCTGCGCTTCAGGAAACAGCGGGGTAGCAGTCAAACAGCAGCCATGCTGTGAAGGCAGCGAATCTGCATTCACCCACTGCAGACACAAAACACCCATTGTACATGTGCAATAATGCTTTTGAGTTACAAACGTCTATCTGTCAAATCCTTGACTCTGTACTGGCATTTATAAATATAGGTTTACCGTTCTTTAGAAAAATAAACCCTTAGAGGGTGTCATTTAAGTTCAGGGGTCACATATTTGATCCCAAGTGGGCTGGACCAGTAAAATGTTCACTGAAAAACTTCAAATGTTTCCTATTGTTTTAGAAAAAAAAATATATATAAAAATGTGAATGAAATGAAAACACCCTGCATTGAAATTCAATTGACCCCAATTGGACCCTCTGGCATGCCGGCTTTGGCTTGTGGGCCTTTTGTTTGACACCCCTGCCTTAGACAATCAGGTATTAACAGTAGTGGTTTATAGTGGCAGTCATACTATTTTCTCTGCTACATTCAGACAGGGTAATTTCATATTTCCTTGCAGTTGACGACAACAATCGACAGAAATTGCATGCCTTAAACATGACTATATATTATTCTGTCATAATTATTAATGTAATTAAATCACATTGTTTGCCAGGCATTAGAGGGACTGAATCCACTATGTAGCCTCAAAAGTCATTCCGTGTTAGTGCACAGTTCTCCTGACTGAATCAAAAAGGCTCTCGTACTATTTAATGTTCTCTGCATATATGTCTACAGCCCACAGGTGAGTTAACAGCTTGTTCCATTCAGCTTGTCAGGCGTTTCCCTGGAGGTTGTTGAAAAGCACCCTGGGAAATATAGGAAATCGCTGAGTGAAGTTGAATTAAACGAGGAAGGCTGAAAGAAACAAAATTGTGAATTAACAATTGCAGGATAAGTCCCGCAGTGCATTGTTCAACACGTATCGATGATTTCCACAAGCGCCAGAATGCTTTAGTTAGGACTTTTTCGTTCTTTTCACACGTTTCTCCTTTTTAGATTGGAGCTAACTTAGGACAGCAACAAAGAAGAGAGGCGTCTTAACTAAGATGAGCTTGTATTTTAACTAGACTTTCTTAGACTTTGTTTATATATGGTCATTCATATGCCTTGATGGACAATTCTGTGGTTTCTACGCATGGATCAGGCCTGCTGCATAACAGTGCATGTGTCTTTGTGCGCGCAAATCGCTCGTGTGTCTGTGTGTGTGGCGCAGATCGGGGGGGGGGGCGGTGAGACAGTGCTTACCCTAACTCTAACCCTAACCCAAGCCCAACACCCAATGATCAACTTCAACGCTAGTGTTGCATCAGCTACATGGTAACAGCGTTGCGCCAGAGATATTACAACTATACTTCACCTAGCAGACGCTTATCCAAAGCAGCTGTGTCCAGTCTTGGAGCTTAATGGTATTTCTGTGCATTAAAGGAGTTCTCGGTGCCAGAAAGGTCTCATTCGCAGTGTTTCAGTTATCGATTGCGTCATAAATTAATTTATAATGCTCACATTGCAGGCTTTGCATTTGCCGATATTGAATTGCTTTGATACGGGCACATCAATATGAAATGTTCAGGCCTTGTACAGCACGGATAGAGGGCATGTGGGTGTTGCTGGGGCAGGTCATACAAGAAATGTCAAGTGAAAAATGGTGTATTATACTCTGTGTAAGATGGACTTTATTTGTTGTGAGGTTTTTTTCCCATTGGAAAGAGGCAAGTGGATTTTTCAGTGACAGTGTCTGTTAATAGTAGGAGCTGGTTGATTAAATCAGCCGAAATGGACTGACTTGATAATGGCTCAAATGGAACCTGGCCCTTGTTGTGGGCTCTCTGCATATCAGCTTCAGATAGGCTCAGAGAGTAGAACCGCCATTCTGTAACAATATGAGAGAACATTTGCAACAGTGACGCTTGAGAGCCTGTCTGACCTTTTAAGATTTTCTTTGACTGGCAGGAGGAAAGAGAACTAGAGGTGCCATATTGGTTTTCAAGAAAGAAAAAAGCACCAAAAACCCTTTAACACATCCCCTCTGCAGGTGTGTTGGTGCCCCTCAGTCCACCTTAAGCATTTACAAGAGTGGCAGTGTTGGCATTCACCCATGGCAAAGCCTTTGGCGAACCAGCATGAGATCATTTGCATCTGACATGGCTGTCATGTAGCTCCAGGGCTGTTGCAGCACACAGTGTCATTTCCTCTCCCATTTATGTTATCATGGTACCATACTTTAACAACCCTGCCGCTACTTACCGCCAGTGCCATCAGTGCAGGCGGGACTTTTAAGGGCCATGCTTTGGCAGACCGATTCCTCCGTTTTAGCTGTGGTGTGGGAGAGCAGTGACAACATGTCAATCAGATATAAGAGGCCCTAATAAGACTCGATGAGATGACACAGCAGTCCGAGGCCCATTATACTGCCCAAGCTGTGGGACAGAAGAAAAAGACCAAGGGGAAGTGAGTGACCCTAAACCCCCCAAAAATGATGAAACACTCCTGATGGGAACTGTTGGAAAGAGGACGATATGAAATGTTACTCTGATCTGGATGCATTCTGTCTGTCCTGTCTTCATTGGTGGCCCAGAGCTACTTTTGACGAGGATTGAGGAGACACTCGTGCGATGCCAGCGCCACTATCAGGTTTTCAAAAATTTGTGTCTGTAAAATAGTAGCGTGACAAGCTGCTCCAGAAAAAGAAAAACAGCCTTTCCCTTGCCTATTTCTTTTTTTCTGCTTTTCTTTGATCTGGTGACAACGGCAAAGAATTGAAGTTGACACATCAACTCCGAGAAGAGCTTTAAAAATGCGGCAAGGGTTTTACCTCCTCGCTTTGATTTGTGGAGTAAATTGAGGATTATCATAGATGAATCCAGTGTTATGGTTGTCCTCCAACGCTTGAAGTTTAAACAAAAACTAAAGCAGTGCAACTGCTTGTCTCTTGAATTAGAGGGAGAATAAGGCATGACGCAACCCTGTACGGCAAACACACTCATCGTCACTCCACATTCACAGCATGGAGACTGGGTTTCTAGAAGTCCTAATGGTACTTTATAGTCATTGCAGAACAACCTACCCTGTTTGCATTCGAGAGGTAATTACATGTTCACTCTCGAAGCACTTGTACCAACGAGAGTAGGTTAGTGAGGAAGTTTCGAGTGCATGGAGAGGCTCAGGTCCAGCCAAGTTCAAGCTTTGAGGGTCAAGCTCCATCTCTAAGCTTACCCCTCTTTTTGAAATCTGACCCATCCACTCAGCTGAAATAACAAAACAAAAAAGCATCCCCACCCAGCGTTGATCGTGGCATCATCCGCCTCACTCAGCCTTTGCTCTCCCCTGGCAACTGGTGCCCTAATTGAGGCACTCTTGAGCCATGTTTAGCACCGTGGCAATGTTGCCCTGCAGATAATCATTGTCTTGTGGATTAGCATAACAACAGAGGAGAGGCTTTGCCTTAATTCCGCTAACACTGGACCAAACTCCTTTGTGTCGGCTTGCCTGCCGGGGTTGTCTTAACTGGGATTAGAAGCGTGGGCTATGAGCGCCCACTAGGCCCCCACACTGTGCTCTTGCCCCTGCCTTTGTTCTTGATTGAACTCTCCGTGCGCCCTTAGTTATTTCTTAACATCAAAACCAGAAAATCACAATTTTACCCCTCACCCATTGTATTGTGGACCGTCACCTGAATATTAAAACTCTGGCAACCCGCTCCCAAAACATACCTTGAAAAGATCCATTAATTATTCATGTCAATTCGAGAACTACCCTGGGTTCGATCATCGCGTCGGTCTCAGGAATAAAGTTAACAAGGCTATCTTTGTGTTCATGCCGCTTGTGCAGCAAATAGTTTAAGCAAGTTCCCTTGTCCTTGAATATGTGTCACAACCTCCAGCCCATTTTGAATTAGATTTTAAATGCAAACCATCATCCTCACAATTTTAGTATGAAGTGGATTTGCTGTCTGGAATGTCATTCAAAGAGTTGTTGCATGTGATTCCTGCAAATCTAGCTTCATGTAGAGTGATGTTTTTAGGTACATCTGGTTGCTGTCATCACACTGATGGCATTTTTACACTTCTTTTTTAATAATAGCTGAAAATAAGCCCGGTTGCAAGTACTTTACAAGTCGAGGATCCTCTTCACAAATGGACACCACTTCAATGCATTCATCCTGATTGGATATCATGAACTATTGTACTGTAATCCAAATGATGCAACAAAAAATACTTCAAGTCTACCATAATTATATTGAATCACAGTGGGTAACAAGTGGGTTTGGGTGGAGATGGAGGTTGGCAAAGCAGGCGTAATGCAGGCGTGTGCCATGCGTCCTACCCTAATCTGTTGATGTAGCGCAGTAGGGGCTCCCCATGGGGGACGGGGTGTATTTTGTGTCAGCAAGAGAGGAGACGGGAGATGAGAGCACAGAGACGGTGGAGAGGAGTGAAGGGGAGAGGAAAGACGAAGGTGGGAGTGAGGGTTGTCCGTTGACCCTGCGAGCTTGTGAGATTGAGAGGAATAATAAAAAGGGGTCTCGGCAGTGCATCACTAATATGCATGATAATTTAAAGACGCTTTGGAAATGACTGTCAGGGCGGGTGCCGAGGAGACGTACGTCACAATCTCCATGGATTCCTTGTGGCAAAGAATTGTGGGCTTCCCAAGCAAACAAGTGGTGGCGCATGCAAAAGGAATTTCAAGGCCTTTCAAACAGATGACCACACCATTACAACAGAGCTCTTTTTTAAAAGTTTAGTACAGTCTACATGCTTTTCTCTATGGACAAGCAAACACACACTCGCTCCTTTTGTCCTCTAGTGGATTCATTTTGTGGAAATTTGGTTTCACGCTTTTTCTTGTGGCTGGCATTATTCAAACACAATTTCCCCAGCTAGGCTTCAGGATAATTTGCTGTGTTTGATGTTACCAAGCCAGCAGTGCTAAACTCAGTTCAACCCCCGGTGTCAGAGCTTGGCAAAGCCAGGGCGACCCAGCATCGCCAGTAGCCCCGGGTAGCGTTTCTAAACGCATCATA
Source organism: Chascanopsetta lugubris (assembly GCA_016785325.1). Classification (NCBI taxonomy): domain Eukaryota; kingdom Metazoa; phylum Chordata; class Actinopteri; order Pleuronectiformes; family Bothidae; genus Chascanopsetta; species Chascanopsetta lugubris. Next base: position 13,795 of record JAFBJT010000839.1, read on the forward strand.
CAAAGGTCTCTTATGGTGACCCTGGATGATATAAATCAATGTAAATAATAAACAACACTGTGGGCTACTTGTGTCTGCCTCTCATAGAGGGGGCTATTTACATGTGGTGGTGGTGGTGGGGGGGGGGGGGGGGGGGGGGGGGGGGGGGGGGGGGGGGGGGGGGGGGGGGGGGGGGGGGGGGGGGTAGGGCAAGTGGTGTGAGGCAGGCGGCTGGAGCAGGTGACATCTGTGACCCAGCACTACAGTGGTGGATGCTGGACACATGCTCCTTCCTCAAAGGCTCCTGGCACCCTTTCTGCCTCATTGGGCCCCGTGCCCATGTGCATGCCCTCGAACACATGCACGGTCAAAATACACCCATCTAAATGAATGCATTGTATACAAGGTTATGTTTGAAACAGTGACCTTCAGTGGCAAACGTGTGATATTAAGACCAGAGCCAGACTGAAAAGGGGATCTGGGATCTGGTATACTGGAGTGCAAAAACACTGTTTACATTATTGAACACAAATTACTTCTTGAAATATCTTAATGGAACTCATACAGAGGTGAGGCGCATACATCCCCTCCTCCATTTAATGTAGACTGTTGACCTACACTCAGAAAAGCTGCTAACGGCTACTTTGTGAACTCGACACGCTGCCAAACATCAGGATCAACAGCTTACGGGGGGAAAAACCCCTGACATATGCAGCTCACAGCTGATAGCGGGCCAGTCGCTCTATTTCACATAAAATCTCTCATTGAAAAAAAATCCATCTCAGCTACGACTCGAGTGCTCTCCACTGATATCACATGCCCATTCACATACTATACACAGGCGTCTACTGGAACCGTCTGCAGCTTCGCAAAAAAAAAAACGAATCAGATGATTGATCTCGCTTGCCGAGTTATTAACCCTTTATATTTGCCAAACCATTCGCTGCCTGATAATTGAACAGTTAATTAAAACAAAAGCCTCAGTTCCCCCTATTGAATCTCCAACTCCCCTAACCGAGTTTGTGTCGCTGGAACACTTTTCTAATTCAATGATTTTTAAATTATCAAAATATGTTGCCTGCTTGATTTAACTTCATAATGTGTCAAATGGAGTCGGTAGACGCTCGATGCACAAACAGAAAGCTTTGGTTAATCTTATTGCCATGCTAGACAACCAATGAGCTTCACATCTAGAATTGCAATTAAAGATGCTGTGTATAAGATTTATATGAAGTAATGCCCATTGCTATTGTCAAAAATATCACAAGTTGTTTTCATGACTCTTGAATGAGCCCTTAATATTATATTAATATTAACATGAATTATCAGGAGAAGGCCTTTGAGTTTTAATGGGAACCGGAAGCCGCCGTGGCTTTTCCTACATGTTTGCAAGGAAAGGGCTGGGTTAGGGGTATTCAGCTGCAACGTGCAACTTCACCACTAGATGTCACTACATCCTACAGACTCTACCTTTAAGGTGGATCATGTTTAACCTCATAAAAGAAATGTACAACCATAATAGAGTAGCACAGGAACAAGTACTAAAACAAACAAGTAACATACTATGTCAACATTTCCAGTGTCCTTGTCTCAAAGTCACTGCAGTCAACACAAGCCTATGAGACTTTGAGACGCGTTAACAGATCAAGTATTAATAAAGCCACTGTTATGAAGTGGCTGAACAAGACTACAGTGCAGCCGGTTTGCCCTTTCCTATGGAGGTGACAGTGAACAGTGGTGGACCTCTCTAACAACCTAATGTTAATTCTTCACTGCAAGTATTCTAGACTTCAGCAATTGTTCAAAATTCAAAAATGCTAAACTGTAATTGACTTTGCTAAAGGAACCCGGTGCAATGGAGACTTGAGCCGAACCAATAATTTCAGCATTCTTGGTCCTTGGCACTACGCTAATTGAGAGACGGTTGTCAATACTTTAAATTAACGAAAGACGAATCATTCAAAGATTGCCATAAACCGTAAGGTAAAATAGTTCAATCTTCGTGTTATGCAGCAATGCACGATTCATAATGCAGTCATTTTTTTGGGGTTTTTTTTGCATTCCCTCTCCACGTCACCCATCCCTTCTCCTCCCCTCTCCCTGGAGGGTGTGCATTTCTCCTCCTGGTTTCTTGTTGCTCTGTGATAAAGCAGACTCTCCCTCTGATGTCTCTTATCTCTTCTCATCTTCTGCAGTGAAGACTGTCTCTGTTTGTTTTATGCTTCCTGCCAGTTTTCCCCTTTTTTTTCTTGCTGTTTTTTTTTTTTCCGACTCATCCTAGGTGACGCCCAGTGCCTCGTCCCAGTTTTTCATGCAATGGATCAGAACTGTCAGAATAACTTAATGGAGTGCTGACCTGCCTCCTGACCCACGCTGTTGATCAAATTCTATCATATACTGTTGCTACACCACTCCCCCCCCCCCCCCACCCTTCTCACCCTCACATTGTGTGAAAGGTATAGATTTGTTGCTCCATATTTCTGGCAGCGCAGCACCGCGTTTGCTTACTGCTGTTGACAGAGTGTGTGTCCAGTTCAGGCTCCGCTTGGCTGCGCCAAGATAATGCTGCTGGCTAGCACACATCCAGCAAACAAACAGCATAAAGTGTACTGTATTAGATTGGAGGCGAAGAGAATGGTACTGTAGCCAAGGGGGCCTAGCTGCGTATTACTGCAATGTGGACCACACTGCGAGAGGAAGTAGACCCAGTCTGTGTCAGACCTGCTCTAACCAGGCTCACGGCGGTGGTGTAATAACGCTGAAGTCAGATTGGCCTGAAGTGCAAACGTCGTAGCAGTGGTGGCACGGGAACAAATGTAACCCACGGAAACAAGAACGTAGAGGTGAAATGATGAATCGTTGAACCACAGAACACATGTGTTTCCTTCCTTTGGCCGAACGATAAGAGAAAGCAGTAGTCCTTTGGAACAGGCGATTTTAGACGAATGTTAGTCTGTGGTTCTGACTTTTGCACAATTGTCAACTTCATCTCGAAACCGCACTTTTACAATTTCATAGATGAAACAACTGAGATTAAAGTGATGCTGATGGTAATATGATAAAGGAAAGACACTGTACGATGGAGACTCTTTGGTTTTTGGTGTTTGAGATGGGAAAATGAGTTAAGCGAGAGTTGCCTTATCAGCAGCTCCAGATACTGTCTGTCGACGTGCCCGGTGGTGTTATAGCGCAGTTCCACTCCGGTGGTGTTTACTGCTGTCTTTGGAGTTCTCTGAAATAAAGGTGCAGAGGGATTACAGATGATTTTTGGGCCATCAACTGAACGAGAGGTTGACAGTAGCCTTGTATGGCAATAATGTGCTTGTTTGGTCTTTAGCTTCTTACCGCCACCTACTGGACTGGAGGTGTGGTGCAGTTTCTTTATACGTTTGAATCAATGACCCTGGAACTTTGAGGTGCGACGAAATCCCGAACCACACAAATAACCAGCGACTCTTTTACCCAGGTAAATCGATTCCAGGCAATATAGGTGCCTTTGGGGCAAACAGGGCTACTGTGACACTATATCAGCGATTTCCTTTTTTACATGGCGCATTGATTGAAACGTCTAAAATCGTATTTGTCATTCAACGCGGGGCTCGCGAACACAAAAGGCCCAGGTGACGTGATTAATATAAAAAGGAGCAGTGGTTGCGCTTAGAGACGCCCCTGTCAATACGATGTGACACGCTTATGATATCTCATTTTCCCTCCATCTGTCACTGTCCCACACGCTCCCTTTGTTTTTCCTGCCCTGAAGAAACGCCGGAGCCTGGCGGATAATGTAATAACACAGAGATGTCAGAAATAACGAACAGAACAGCCCTCGTATCCTATAATAGTCCTCATCTCCATCTCCACGCGCGCGCACGTGGAGATCAGGTGTGAGTCTGGCTTGACCGTCTGCTCTCTCGGTTAGTTCTCCCCCCCCTCCAACCGGTCGGCCAGATGGTCATGGTTTCAGCGCCCCACCTTTCGCCCACATGACGCTCCCTCACATCCTTCCATCCCGGCTCCCGATACAAAGAAGGCTGTTATATTATCGGGATTATAGTTGTTGTAAATGTAATCTTCAACTTTATTGATACAGTGCGTGTGTTAACAGTATTATTAGGTGCTGTGCAAGGGAAATATTAGACCAGGTGCATAGATAAAAAAAAATAAAAAAAATGAGAGTAAAAAACAAAAACAACCAGTGAGAAAGAAAAGACATATAATCACGTTTAACACACAGCAAATCATCGTCATTAAAAGGCCGCGATTTTATCAGTGAATAATCTATTTTTAAGAGGTAATAATTAGTGTCTCATTGATTGACTGATCAATGTATCAACCTTTTGCACCACCACTGAGAAAGGTAGCTCTAATAATGCATAATGATATGTATGTAGAATGAGGCTAATTTTAACTCAGGAGTGTGTTTCCTTTGAAAGGAGCCACAGTACCACACACTTAATTGTTCCACAAGAGCAAATGAAAAAGCTTTCACACTCTCACGTCTATTGATTGAATCGCTAATGCCTCGGATCAGTCGGCGGAAAAAAAAAAAAAAAAGAAAATCCAAAACCCCCAGACTTTTATTCAGTTATTTATTTATTTATTCTTTTTATTTTTTATTTTTTTTAAAGCACAGGTCATTAAATTATTCAGTGAAAGTTTGCCGAGGATGTGCACTGTTCTTCCTCTCCTTCTTCTTCTTCTTCTTCTTCTTCTTCTTCGTCTTCTTCTTCTTCTTCTTCTGCAATGCCCTGCTTCACATTCATGCGGCGGCTCATGCGGGGAGTTGCTTTGGGAGTTCTGCAGGAGGAGAGAACCACGCATTTGTTTTTCCTCTCGCGCTCCGGCAACGGCGCAGCACCGGCGGAGCCGGATTGGACGGCGTGTGCTTTCCCCGTCGGGCGCATGTGCGGGTCGCGGAGGGTGGGAGGGCGAGGGTGTCGGGTGGGGGAGGCGGGTCTTCCCTGATTTGCTCTCCCCAGTCCCCTTCGCACGTCTTTTAATTCTTGTTCCCGCCGTCACGCTCCTTAGTCGCGATGGCTGCGAGGTTCCGCTTTTCAAAAGACCTATTCCCATTCAGCCTTTGTGCCCAGCAGCTCCCCCTTTTCATTAATGTACTTCATTCACTCCACGCCGTTCTCTATTAATACATTCATTCACCCCCCCCCCCCG
>JAFBJT010000839.1:50648-77323 GCA_016785325.1 Chascanopsetta lugubris
TTGGGTTTAAAACAAACACAAGAAAGAAAAAAAAAAAAAAAAAAAAGGGGGGGGTGGGGGGGGGGGGGGGGGGTTATTTTATCATCTTATGATTCACTTAAAGGAGCAGAGTGTTTTATCAGGAATGTATGTACTCATATTCATTTTGGATTTTATTTTTCGAGAATGGATAGGCCCATTATGTTTACATCAGGTGTGTGTGTGTGTGTGTGTGTGTGTGTGTGTGTGTGTGTGTGTGTGTGTGTGTGTGTGTGTGTGTATGAACTAAGCAAGAGGGGACAAACCAGACACTTCAATCCTACACATCATAACTTTTAATAACCACATGAATATTATTTGCATTTTTGACTCCATATAAAACTGCCAGTGTTTACAGAACTCGTCACTGACACCTGCATGCACCAATATATTGAATATTTCTATATAAAAATAACACTGTCGTTGCACTTATTTGATATAACAATTGACAATTTTAACTGTTTGCATAAACTTTTAAAATCTATCTATCTATCTATATGCATTTCCACTTCCACCGTGTTGCCATATCTGTGTGTTCATTGTAGTGTGGGTGTTGACCCACTCGACAACAACAGAAGTGTATTGAATCACACCCTCAGTCTATTCACTGTCTGTGATCACGGGGCCACGCCCATATTAATGCCACGAGCACTCCGCGGGTTCCAGCTCTACATGTGGTATGTAGATAAAACACGAAGTGGACCAACATCAACTTCTGACCAATACAGTCAACACAGGAGGACAATGGACAAGTGTTTGTACCCCCCATGCATTTTGCACGATCAGATAAAGTGGTCGCATAATGACACGTATCGTGCAGCCTGTGTCCCTCGCGGACACCCGTTACGCACCTTGGGTCTCTTCCAGTCGACGCCCCGCGACTTGTAGGAGTTTGGCCCCAGCTCCTTGTAGCCCAGGGAGGAGGGCAGAGCCTCGAAGCAGTCATCCTCGAACAGGCGCCCTCTGTCCAGGCAGCTCGCGCGCAGAGCCTCGTAGTCCTGGTTCAGGTACTTCACCGCGTGGGAGTTGGTCCCGATCCCGTGCGCTCGGTCACGGTTGTGAGCAAGTTTGCTCGCGATGCCCGACATGGTGCTCGACTGTGTCTGCTCTGCGCCTGTCCGTATGCGTGTGTGTGTTTGTGTGTATGCGCGGCTGAACTCCCCACTCCCACACCCACACCCACACCCACACACACCAGTCCGACCGCTGTGCTTCACCTGTTCTCTTCCTGCCCACTGTGCGTCATGATTAGTCCAAATGAGGCACACAGTGTGTGGCTGCCACACCATGTGCACTGGGATTCAATCCAAGTTTTTTTATTTTTTATTTTTTTTTAAAGGTCCCTGACCTCATCATACTAATGAAGGATTTGGTGATATCTGGTGGTGAAGTTTCATACTGCAGCTGAATACCTCCTCCTGCAGGAGAATTGTCTGTAGTCAGTTATCGTTAAAAATCAAAAGGTGTGAAGTGTGTCCATTCTGGGCTCCGGTACTGTACACAGCACTGTGTATAAATATAAAGGTGTGCCCGCTGACAGCCTGGCCCTCACTGTGACCAGGGAGGAGGTCAGGAGGGTGCTCCGGAGTGTGAACCCGTCTAAGGCTGCTGGTCCTGATGGCGTCCAGGGGAGGCTACTGAGGGGCTGTGCAGACCAGCTGACCACCAGCTTTTTTTACCACCATCTTTAACTTCTCGCTGGCTGCCTGCACAGTCCCCAGCTGCCTGAAAACCGCCGTTATCGTACCCATCCCCAAGGGGCCGTCGGATCAGCAGCCTGAATGACTACAGACCTGTGGCTCTCACTTCAACTGTGATGAAGTGCTTTGAGAGACTGGTCCTGGGGCATGTCAAATCCTTACTGCCTCCCAGCCTCAATCAGCACCAATTGGCTTACAGAGCCAACAGGTCCACAGGTGATGCCATCGACCCAGCCCTCCCCACGGTGTGTCAACACCTGGACAAATCTGGCAGTTACGTGAGGATGTTTGTGGACTTCAGTTCTGCTTTTAACACACTTGTTCCGAGCAGACTGACGTCCAAGTTGCGTGGTCTGGGAATCGGCGAGCGCATCTGCAGATGGATCAAAGACTTTCTTACTGACCGTCTGCAGTCAGTCAGGCTGGGGGATCATCGTTCCTCAACCCTGTCTGTGAGCACTGGGGCTCCCCAGGGCTGTGTGCTCAGCCCGCTGCTGTACACCCTGTACACCCATGACTGCGCGCCAACCCGCAACAACAACGTCCTTGTGAAATTCGCAGATGACACTATTGTGGTGGGGCTGATTCACAACAGTGATGAAACGGCCCACAGGGAGCAGGTCCTGAACCTCGCTGCCTGGTGCTCCCTCAACAATCTGGCACTCAACTCCTCAGAAACAAAGGAGCGCCTGTACTTTTTAAGGTCGCTGAGGAGGGTCAGCGGGTCCCGGGACCTGCTGTTGTCCTTCTATAGGTGCTCGGTAGAGAGCATCCTGACCCACAACATCCCGGTGTGGTTCAGGAGCAGCTCTCAGGCTGACAAGAAGGCCCTGGAAAGGGTCAGGAAGTCGGCCCAGAGGACCACAGGGGTACAGCTGTCCTCTCTGTCGGACGTCCACGTCTCCAGGTGCCTGCGCAGGGCCACCAGCATCACAGCCTGTTCTCACTGCTGCTCTCAGGGAAGAGGTACAGCTCCATCCAGGCCCGCACCTCCAGATTCGCGAACCCCTTCTATCCGAGTGCAATAAGAGAGCTGAACACACAGTAGCTGTGTGTTCAGCCACACCAGTGCAGTATATTTTATGTATTATATTATTCTAGAGCCACTCTGCTGTACTGTGTACAGTGTGTATTGTATTGTATTGTACATTGTATCACGTGCTCCCGCTGTAAATATATTAGATATATTTACATATCCTATTTTTATTTTTATTTTTGATAGACTTTTTTCTTATTATTTCTGGTACCGTTGTTGTTTTCCTTCTTAGCACCACCAGAGTTGTCTTTTCAATCTCGTTGTACATTGTGTATGATGACAATAAAGGCATTCTATTCCATTCTCATTCTAGCACAATGAAATCCAAGTGATGTTAACATCACAGAAATGTATATTTAAAGATTATTTTTGAGCCAATTATTTGCATTCACTTGTATCTTATAAACTGCACCTTTAATCTGTGTGATGTCTGTGAGGTAAAGATAAGCAGTACAATTCATAATTATTTGCCCCAAGCATCTTCCTCTAAAGAAGCAAAATAAGAGTAGAAAATGTTATTTTTAAAAGAGTAAATAAAGTCTAAAATACATAGATTAGACAAGTGATTAAAAACATATTTGAAAAAGTACTATTCTACCATCCTCAGAAAATGAGTGAATCAGTCTGTAAGGAAATGCACATGGACAATGAATTTAAAATCCTTTATTAGATCAGGAACCAGTGAAGTGCTACATTTTTTTTTTAATTCAAAGTGTAATAAAGATGTATGTTTTTTTGTATTCGTTTCAGACAATGTGTGAAATATCAGCTGCTAATGTCTCAATGAGGTGATGCCTGAATCCTGGCTTGTCTCAGTTGATGGCCAGACACAGCCACTGCAACACAACAACAACAACAACAACAACAAGTTAGACAACGCACCGACAGACGTGGGTGCGTCAACAAACACTGTGTGGCTTTGTCCTGTTCTCACACACCTGCTGCAGGTCCAGGTTGATCATCCCTGACTCAGCCTTTTCCAGACACTTGAACATTTCTGGTTGAGGGGAAAGAGAAAAACAGACAGAGACACACACACACACACACACACACACAGGTCAGCGTGCACGTGATCTCACACACATCAGTTTTGGTGATGTTAGGAACATGGGGCTGGCGACACGTACTGTAGAGCATCTCCAGTTTGACCAGACAGCCCACGAAACTGTCAAAGTCGATGGCGTACTGAGCATCGGCGTATCTGCTGACGATGGCCTGCAGCACGGCGCTGTTGACCTGGAAACCTGCGTGTGGAACAAACACAAACAATGTCCGTGGCCACTTCCTGTTGGTTTTTCAGGGCCGCCCTTCGCTGAGGAAGATGATCCGCGTGTCACTAGCTCTCAGAAAAGGTGGCGATGACTAACAAAGGCAGAGAAGTGTCACGCGGCCTCGCCCACGCTCATGTTGCTCCTGCGGTAGAACGTACACAGGCGAGGAGGGAGTTGAACTGGATTATCCAGTCTGAAAGATGATGCTTTATCCCCCCCCCGTGCAGTCAAGTGAAGTCGTACAAGTCATGGGTGTAAAAAGAGGTGTGAGCATAGTTTGGGCATTTTGCCCATAGTGGCGTGAGTGTTCAGAGAGGACAGTATCGTCCCTGCACTCGTCATGGTGATGATATCTTCACAGCCAGGTACGATCAGAGGCTGCAAACCTCTATGCAAATGAGGGACATCTGTTATCTACCTGCTTTGATGGCAGCGTCTCTCATCTCATGTGAGCTCATGGTACCAGAGTTGTCTGAGTCGTGGTCTTGGAAGATCTCCTGGAAAAGCCCACAGCTTGTGTTAACAGGCGCAGAGTCACTGCACATTAAAGGGGCTGGTTTGCCATTTTGCCATGGTTCCATTTATAAACAGCAGATGGCGATATTGTGCAAGAATGCACATCCTTCAAAAAAAGAAGCATGCTTTGTTTACAATTTAGACTTGCACAATAGCTGCTCTGAACCATGCATCCAAAAAAAAAAAAAAACATCACCACTCACCAAATATCTCTGGATTTTGTGCCAGAGCACGTGGAATTCCATCAGTCCCAACATGGCACTTTCATCTTTCTGAAGTTTGTATGTTAAGGTTTATAAAAAAAAACTTTGATCATTCACATACTCATCTTTTACAAGTACATGTATGAAATTCCTAATACTATATAAATTATATAAAAGTTTTATTATCTTGTGTTGAAATTACATATTGCAATCATCTGAATATCCCTCATCTTTGATCCTATTCTGTTTAGTTGATTGTTCCTTGTGTAAAAACATCAAAGCCCCTGTCATAAGTCAATATTTGATTTGTCCATTCGTGTCTATTGTTGCACTAATGGAGAAGGACACATCCTGATGTTACCCGGTCATTCTACAACACAAACTATTCTTAGACTTAGATGTTTGCACACAACTGAAAACACAATGACGTACAACATTATAACCGGTTTTCTGCTGATTGATCCTCTAAATCCAGTGCACTGTGCCTTTAAGGCAGTAACTAAAATGTCAGGTTACATAGGTAAGAAAAATGTTATGTAACTTGTGTTTAGGTGTGATTTCTTTTCGGCAATAATTATGTTGATAAAAGAATACTGTCAACAGGTTCCCCAAGATCACCAATCATTTTACAGTGCCCCCTGCAGGCCAAGGTCAGAATTAGACTCTACTCTGAGAAAATACTGCAGCGTGATCCTACAGTAGAGGAATATTTGAGGAGTAGCAAAGCTGTTTTACTCCACATTAGATGCATACAAATGAAATGTACTGTTATAGAGAGGATACATCCAACAGACTGACGATCAGTCGACCGGTCTCCAGGCTGAATCCGTCTGTCTTGATGTCGGACCCTGCGAGAAAGTGTCGAGACCGAGACTTCACTCCATCACATGAAAATAGTGACTGTGTAGAACTGTGTCCTGATGATCCTAATCAAAAAGTACTCACGGTGAGAGACAACGTTGTTCAGAATCCTGACCAGTTCAAAGACACACACCTCCATGTCCTGTTTGGGCAAAGAAAATGCACATTGTACCTTTAATCAGAATCTGTAGGAGAGGATTGTGGCAATTAAACATCCATTTACTTACATCTCCAGCAATCTGCTTGAAGATGCTTTTGAAATGAGGATCCACGTCACTCTCAGATATCTCCTCCTCCTACGAGACGAGGATAAGAAGAAGTCTGAGTCATAGATTGTGCAGATTGAACTCAAGTTAAACCTGAAGTCAAACTCAGGGCTGCATGGTGGAGGGAGAAGAGCTGGTGTCAGCAGATGTTCTCACCTCCTCTACCTGGGCTTGGATGTCCTCCTCCAGTGAGCTGAAACACACACGCACAGTGATAGCAGCACACTCTGTTGGTGAACATTTTAATTACAATATCTTACCACAGCGAGATGTTCCCACATCTTTGACCAGTAGGTGGCAGTGTAAACTAGCGCTCTGAGCTCATCCGGCCTGATCATGTTACCAAGACTGACTCTGGCCACTACCCAGAAAAGAATATGATATTACAGCCTTTTATCCATATGTGCTATGGAATGATCCATTATTTCAATATGAAGGGGTTTTTCTGTAACGGGGCTGCACATCAAACTCAGATGTGTTTCAGCGATCAAAAATAAACCAATATAAGTCATGACTGACCTAAAACCTCACTCCTCCCTTTAAAACATGAAAGAGAACCCATAATAAGCCTCAGTTGACATGAAAACACCAAAGTCCATTCTGGGCCACTGTGAAAAGAAGGTGCAATATGGCAGCCTCCACAGAGAGGACCCACTCTGACGTAAATATCAAGGCTCATTCTGCAGTACTGAAAACAGTACTCGGTGGATTCAGGGGACAGATATTTTGCATTCCATTTCACATTCTACACACTGGACCTTTAAAAAGAGGGGGGGGGGACATATATTTGACCGTGTAGTGTAGTGTAGTGTAGTATAGTCCGTGTCACCTGGTCTTGGCCTGTTTCTCTGAGAAGACCCTGAGCACGAAGCTGCTGTTCTTGTGCGGCTGGAAGGTGGAGGGGATGATGGCGTACTCTCCCGGAGGCAGTTTGAAGCGGTCGCACACTTCGCGCGTGTTGATGAAGCTGTGGCTCATGACCACAGCTCTCTGTCGCAGCAGGACCTCGGGACCCAGTCGCACACCACTGCGGCCTTTGTACTGAGGCGGAACACACCGCAGGGGTCTCACCACCGGGAAGCTCTCACAGCTCCAACCTCATCATAACCTCTGGCGTCATTTTAAATACCATTGTTCAATGAGAAGATGAGTGGGAGAGAAGAGAGACACCGACCTCGTCAGGGACCTGGAACAAAGAGAGACAGATTTATAGCACGTCAGCTCATCCCAGGAATATGAAAGGGTTCGTCACGAAGTATGAAATAATCCGTCGTACCGCGTAGATGGCGAAACCGATGGTTTCCAGGTCGCGGTTCATCCTCCTCAGTTTACGTCCGTTCTTCTGCATCAGCCCCACCAGAAAGGTGCATCCGTCCTCGCCATCCAGGGGGTCGTCATCCACGTCCTCCAGACGCACCACGAACTGAGGGTTGGACGGGAAGGTCGCTGCAGCGCGTTCAGGGGGGAGTGTGAGCGAAGCGGTGCAACATGGACCTCCCTGCCCAGACATGATCGGGAATATCTCTCGTCACCTGCGTTGTTGCGACAGCCGCCAGCCGTGGAGCCGGTCCTCCACATGCCCTCAAACTGGTAGTGGTTCCAGTGGGCCACGGTGTCGCTCGCGAGCGTGTCCGGCGTCAAGTTACAGATCTCCAGCTTGGAGAAATGTCTGATGAAGTCCGAGTAGGACATCCTGACGGGACGAGCACATTTCCCATGACTGCTGTGTCATTTCTTATAAGTAGTCTGAACCTACATAGTTCAGACTAATGTCGGAGGGATTAGATTAAAGGTGCAGCGTGTACGATTTGGTGACATCTAGAGGTGAAGTTGCATGTTGTATCCATCACCTCACCCTCGTCCCTCTGAACATGCAGAAGAACCTGTGGTCGACTTCAGTTGTCATTAACACTGAAAAGATGTTGAGTACGTCCACTCTGGGCTGCTGTAAAAACATGGCGGCCCCCGTAGTGAGGACGCGCTCCTCATGTTAATATACATCATTGGGCTCGTTTAAGTGTAATGGGAACAAAAATACATTTAGGTGACCATGAAAATGTCAGAATATAATTATTTTGTAATTTTCTTTTCTAATAGAAGTGACAAAAATGGCCAAAATCTTAGTGTGGAAAAATCAGTGTGGAAGAAATGGAATATATACGATTCATAAACCAATATCAATACAACTCTGGGTAGCTGATGATCCTCACCGATCATCCCATAATTTACTAACAATTTTTTCTCAATGTTATAAATGATCCCACATGATCAAAACATGAGCTGCAGTACCCCTGATTGGCCACGACACCGCTTAGCCCAGACAAACCAAACACTGGTTATATAGAAAATGTCTCTCAGCCTTTATAGATTTTTAGAAGAAAGAATGAAGGGAAATGTGGAATTGTACTCAATATATAAGTAAAAAAAAAAACTACTCACTGGACCTTTAATCCATATTCTAGCATCAACATAATAGCTATAATAGTATGTATTGTGATGAAAAAATTACCAGAACTCTCCATCGTCTGCCACATGGTTCAAGTTGGACTTCTCCTCCTTGCTGATGTAGTTCCACTCACTGGATCTAAAAGTGATAAACACTTTTTAAAACATCAGAAATGAACCAAAGGCAGTTGATGATTTGTGGATTTAGAAAAAGAATTGATTTACCCGTCGCTCCAAGGCCCCGTCCACTCCACCTGGCCCCAAGGGTTCCTTACGCGAACCAGCTGAACCTTTCTGCCTAGAAACTCAACCTGGCGAGGTAAGACTGAGTTAGATAATGATAAACGATGTCAATGCGCATGTTACAGAAATCAAAAAGAAGTCAAAATGCACCTCCTCTGCACCAGTCAGAGAGTAGGCGTGTCCTTTCACAAGTTTCAGAGCTGTGACGGCCTCCAACTCGTGAGAGTTGCTGATCTGAAAGAGGAGACGTCTCGGTGACATCGGTGCTGTTTGATGGGTGGCCTGCACATCACTACTTAAACAAATAGGGAAATGACATTTACGTCAATGGAGCAGCCGAGCAGCGAACCCAGCTTCAGGGCCCTGCGGATGATGAGGAAGAGGTTTGCCGGAGCCTTGTTCAAGGTGTAATTCTCTGCGATTCCCCCGGTGAAATCCTCAAAACCCTCAGTGGTTTGTCCTCCGGCCAGAGCCTCGTAGCAGCCGTTCACCCTGTCACGAGCGGGGGGACGGGAGTGACTCGTTAGTCGACTGACGTGTGAGAGGTCTGGTTTGAGATCCGACAGAAAGCCTCCATACTTAGCGTAGGCCTTCTCCAGCAGAGCGCTCCAGAACTCGGAGCCCTCTGCTGAGTGGACAAACAGCAGTTTCCCGTCTCTGGTGGGCAAAAGGTCGTCGATCACCACATCCACCCACTCACCAAACTGCCAGAACTGAGAACCACATCAGGAAAACTCGTTTGAGATCATGTAAAACAGTTATGTAATATTGTATATTCTGTGCGTCACATGAGGTGACTGCTTCACCAATCACATCGGCCAATCACAAATTTGGCCTGGTGGTGGTGCTGGAGAGCGACTGCTAAAAATGCACACACCGTCACCTGGTTGCTATGATGGAGCGTTGGGGATGTTCCAGAAACACTTGTCTATAGTGACAGTGTAGCAGTGAGGGGAAATGCAAAATCAAGAAAATAGAACAATATGTTGCTTCTATATGTCATTCAAATTTAGGTTGGTGGTTGCAAATGCTGGTTCCACTGAAGAGAATAGCCTGTGCTCCACCTGTACGTTTTAATTTCCTGTTCCCTCACACAGACACGGGAGCTGAGTGAACCTGAGACACTGGATGGACTGTGGGTATGAAAGTGATCGTTTGTCTCTGTGCGCATATGTGAGTGGATGGATGGTTGAAATGGTGGAGGATGGATAATTACATCTGCCCTCAAAAAATCTGTACATGAGGAAATTGGATTACGCCAAGATTGAGATACATCACGATTCCATGGTGTGACATTGCAGAGAAAGGGAAAATGCACCAAAGAGAAACGAAGGAATAGGGATGTAGGAGCGTTTAAGAGAGGGTCAGGGCGGACGGTCAGCTGAGAGAAGTGTGTGTCTGACCTGGAAGTGAAATATCCCAGCGTATCCCTCAGTGAAGCTCTGTCCAGGAGGCACCACGCGAGCCAGGATGCGGTGATCCAGGGTCAGGGAGGCAATGGCAGCCAGGAGCCAGCAGTCACCTGGGACAGTCAGAGCACACACACACACACACATACACATTTAGATTGGGCATACACATGTAGAGGTCACCACAGTGATGTGAGTATAGCATGTATCAACAACAACAACAACAACAACAACAACAACAATCTCAGATGTTTGGGGGTTCGTGTCTAAAACCCACTACACTCCCTCATCCATCCTCAGTCACTTACCCAGACCTCCCTGGCAGATGTCCGTCCTCGTGGCTCCATCATCGATGAACTTGGGGCTGGAGCACAGCTCCTGTACGACGCCAAATCGATAGTAAACAAAATGACATGCTGCGTTGTAAGGGTTTTGATTTCAATGTCTCCAATGAAAAAGACTGGGGAGCAAAGTACATTTGCAGTGTGTAGGATTGAGTGACATCTGGTGGCGAGATTTCGACGGGAGCCCACTTGCTTTTATTTATCATGTCCATATATACATGACCCTCCTTCACTCATTTTCACTGGGAGAGAGAGGCAGCATTCATGTCGTGGAATTAGGACGTCAACAAACCACTGATGCAAATACCCCTCACCCCACCCTTCCCTTCTCAGCATGTTTGAGAACCTTTGGTGGCTTTCAGTTTCTCTGAGCCACTGTAGAAACATGATAGAGCAGCCAGCAAAGAGGGAAGACCTACTTCTGTGTTTCTATTGCCATGAAATGGAAGTCATTTCACTTAAATGGTGCACACTTTATCTTTGATGACTTTGATTAATTCAGTTACTCTTATGCCAAATTAAATGTGCAGTGCGTAAGATTTGGTGACATCTAGAGGTGAAGTTGCATGTTGTATCCATCACCTCACTCTAATCCTACTGTCAATGGTATACTTCAGTTGTCATTAAAACTCAAAAGATGTTTAATACGTCCATTTTTACGACAGTAAAAACATGGCGGCCTCCATAGTGTGGACCCGCTCCTCATGTAAATATACATTAATGGGCTCAATACAGGGTATTGAAAAAAAACAACGTTTATGTGATTATAAATTCATGAAAATTTCAGTATCAATTGTTCTGTAATATTTTTTGGAAGTGACAAAAATGACAGAAATCTTACACACTGCACCTTTAAATATAATTTCATGATTGAGAAATTGAGCGTGGAAACGCTGGGAAAAGCAGAGTGAGTTGACCTTGACCTCTGCTGAAAGCATCTGATTCAACCTGGGAAGTCAATGCATTTTCTTCACCTTCACCTCAATTGTACATTTACCAGATGAAACAAGATCATCTGAGTGAAAGAGAAAACAAATACAAATAGCAAACACCAGATGACAGAACCATGACCAACCTTGGGCCTCTTCCACACCACGCCCCTGGTTTTGGGTGAGTACCGTCCGAGGTCCTTGAACCCCAGCGACTTCCTCTCGGCCGGAAACAGGTTGTCCTCAAAGAGGCGCCCGCTCTTCAGACACCGCTGCTTCAGACTCTCATAATCCTGCTGGCCGAACTTCACCGCCTGCTGGTTGGTGCCAACGCCTCGCTCCCTCTCCTTCTGGTGGGCCAGTCGGTCTGCGGTGGACGTCATCCTCGCCTCGGTCTCCTGCCCGTCTGCTGCGGTTGCTGAGTTCCAGGTGGACACAAGGCTGCGTGCCGGCTGCCTTTATAGCAGGTGGGGGTTGCACGCAGGATGGGCCGAGAGACAAGGAGGGGACAGGTGAGGCAGACAGAGCAAACAACAGCAGCCTTAGGCAAATCATCCGAGAGAGAGAGAGAGAGAGAGAGATGTGTGTCCACAACAGAAACACAAACAGGGACACACCCTGTGATGACATCAAACACTGCTCCCTGCATTTGATGTGTTAAGACTTACTCTTTTCAAGCGAAGGAAAGAAACCATTACCGCCATGTATCCTGATTCACAAGTCTCAGTCACTCTGAGATGGTTTGAAATGATGACAGCTACAAAAAAACAAGATCTTATTGTGAGGGATTCATTCTACACAACGCTGCAGGATTGAGACACGGAGGCTTAGACGTTTGGTGATGAAGCAACTGTTGAGTCAGACTCAGAGACGACAATTCATGACATTGCAACATTGCGCTGTCTGTGAGCAGTCAGCATAATATACACGATGATTCACTAATGTAATAGCATTATCAGTGCAATGCATTGCATTACAGCTGATCAATTATACATGTGCTTCATGCTGTTGTTTTTATCAAGCAACTGGCAGACGTCAATCACTGTGTTGTGTGAGTAAAAGATGAAGGCTATTCTTTATTTAAGCATATTCAACAATCAAGTGACTAACATTTGACTGATCTTGTGAATTTCGATAGTAGCACAGACTTTTGTGCACTTTTCTGCGTGTGGCCCTCAGTGAAAAAGGTTTGGACAGAAAAGGTGCCATTGATAAGATTCAACACCGACAGGATGGAACTCAGGATCGTTGTCGATGGCTCTGTGGATTTCCAGTGAACTACAGCATTCAGCTCTAATTCAATGGTATTTGAATTCACAGTCATTGAACCTATGTGTCTAGTGCAATAAAACCACAAGGATGTCACCTTTTTTCGCCTTTTCTGCAAGTTATAAGACCAAAGAAAATCTCATGTCACGAGGACAGTTGGGTGTTTCCATATGACAGATCCATCAGCCCAGCAGCTGTCACCAGATTAAAAGGCTAAACACTGATGTATGAGATGTTTTTATGCTATCTCTATTTTGTCTAATGGATCTAAAGTGTCTCTTTGGGCTGAAGATCCATTAGATCCACATTTACCAACAACAATCTGTGCTGTGGTAGAAGATTCATTGTATTCACATATCCGAGAGCTATATAAGAAAATAGGATTTGCTTTGCTGATGAGGAGATAAAAATCTGAGCCTCATCATCTCCTCTTCTCCTGCCGTGTCTCCCGCAGGCCCACAGTTTGTTGACCTTTCCCTCTGATTCAATCAGATTACATGTCCACCCCATTTAAAGGGACAGTGTGTGGGGTTGAGGGGGACTATTAGCAGATTTGCATTGTCTTAATTGTGTTTTCATTCGCATATAATCTTCTCAAACAAAGAATTGGGCTTGTGTTCCCTCAGGCCACACGAACTGAGTAGAATTCAGCTTGCTGTGATATAAAACCACACCACCAGATGCCACTAAATCCTACAGACTGAACCTTTAGAGCAGCTTGTGTATATTTAATTCACTGTCACTGCAAAAAAAAACCCAAAAAACAACACTCTAATTTGTGGTGTTGTCCACAAAGCCACATGGGTGTTCAGCCACATTACACAGTAATACAGCAGAATGACATGAGTCACTTTTTGATAGATGAGGTGTTGATGTGACCTTTGACCTTAGATTGATTTAATGCACATTATCCCTGTCAGTTCACAGTCGTTATCAAGAGGGTTGGCATAGTTGATTATTGAATTTCACCATGGTAACCATATCAGTTGAGCCAGGATGAACTTTCACAGTGATCACGCTTCAGAACGACTTGCCAGCAACATCGTTTCTATTTCAGCGAGGTTTTTTTTTTTTGGACATATAGTCGTGTCTAACTGACGCCTCAGGTGAAATCTGCTCCTTGGATAACTGTCCTCATTTCATCTGTAGTAACGTTGTCATCATTAGATGCATCGAAACACAGATCGATGGTTCATCTATTTGTGATAAGCCTGTTTCAAGTTTGAGAGCAGCTCAGATTTGGCTCATTCGTCCAAACACAATACCTGACGAGGTGTAAATCCCAGGGGTCAGGCAGCAAACTTTTCTTTTCTTTCACTTTTTTTATTGGTGATAAAACTCAGGTTTTGGGCCTGATCATCATCCTTACGATTGAGTTCAAATCTAAACCACCGTGCCAAAAAGATAGAGCACATTATATATCGATGAATTATTTGTATTCAAATCATCTTTTTCAATGCATGTAGCTCTTAGTTTGAAAATCATGGTGAATACAAGATTTATATTATGATTATGACGTGATATATTTCGATTCCAACGTACTCTTTCTAAAGGTTTATTCATTAAAAACACCTACAATGTATCATGCAATATCAACGTACATTCATCGATTTGTATGTATTGATGTGGATATCATTGGCAGGTCAACCTTCTTTGGGGAGCCAGAAGGGGGCGCTGTGGCAATCCCGCCAGCTCCATCTGAAGGAGTTCACGAGTGTGTCTACCGTTACTTACGAGCCACGAATGATGTGGCGGTGGGTCCTGAACGTGCGAGCGAGCTGAGACGAACCCGGAGATTGAACGAATCAAAACGAAGATGGATATAAACATTTAGTCATTCACATTTAAAAAAATATGTGTGTTGTTACTGAAGACTTTACGTAACATGTATTGCATGTCTGTCCGTCCTGGGAGTGGATCCCTCACCTGTGACTCTCCCTAAGGTTTCTACCTTTTCTTTTTTTCCCTTTTAAAAGTTTTTTTTTTCCCTGGTAGTTTTTCCTTACTCTTGCTGAGGGTCTCAGGACAGAGGATGTTACCCACCCTGTGAAGCCCTGTGAGACAAACTGCGATTTGTAAATGCGGGCTATATAAATACACTTTGATTGATTGATTGATTGATTACTGTGCGGTGCTCCACCAACACTGTCCACAGCGCCACCGGAGGCACCGTGTGGTACTGGAGGCTGAAGCAGCGACTCCGCCTCCTCCTCCTATCAGGGCTTGGCGTTTTCTGCAGTGTGTGCGCAGGTGCGTGCATGCGTGCGCGTGCATCGGAAAAGGGGTGGACCTGCGCTCCTGTCCACGGCACCCTACCCCCTTCCACAGATTTGTCCGATCATCCCCGACTCGATTGATTTAGTGGAGCGGAAAGTTTCCTGGTTGAATCGGTGGTGAGTGAGCCCGACTCGTTTATTATCTTTAGAATTAGCCGGTCACTTAAAGCGGCTTTAGGTTAACGGTGCTTCGTGCTTTCATTGTAGCGTAGGCCTCTGTGGGCTGTTGCCGTAGAGCTGCTGGTGCGTCGTGTCTGTCTGCCAGTCAGACAGACAGACAGGCTGCTGCCTGTCTGTCTGACTGACACGTTACCCACAGTGCAGCTGCCCGGTTGACAGTGACAGATCTGACTGACGTGTGAGCTGCAGAACGTGTGTGTGATTTCAAAGATGTCGGATCGTGTGCGTAAAGACGCGAAATCTGTGCGGTTTGGCTGCAGCTCAGTGCGCAAACTCAGCCAAGCGCGGGTCTGAACAGGTGCAGGGTGAATTGAAATAGAAGTGTGCACTCAGTGACTGGCATGCTTTAAAAAAACAAAACAAACAAAAACAGCGAATAGATCATCGTCATCGATTCATAAAGTTGCCCACTTTACGCACCTTTACGCACGGGGCCATGGAGGGCTGGCGTCTGCGCATTGTTGGGGTTGAAGACCTATTGGTGACGTCACCGCCACGGAACTGCTCTGCTCAGCACTTCTTTGTCACAGAAAAAAAAGGGGAGATGCCCTTTTGCTTGTTTGACAGCGTCTCTGTTACTGTTTGTCCTGTGCACATGCAGACAGGCATGTAGGGGGGCCTCCGGGTTGTGTGTGTGTGTGTGTGTGTGCGTGTGTGTGTGTGTGTGGGAGGGGTGGTGCTTAAAAAACCGTATCTGCCTGAGGAATTGTTTCTGCCAAAATAATCCACTGTTATGCACTGCAGCATATTTCATGTGTCCCTCCGAACACTGTTCTCATGCACCTCCTGCACCAAAGTGTTTCTCCTCTGAATGCAGGGCCTGTTCACTGAGCTCATTATTATTCCTCTCCAGTGGGGCAGAGAGGGGACGTTAAAGACCCCCCCCCCCCCCCCCCCCCCCCCCCCCCCCCCCCCGCCCCTTCTCCCAGTGGGTTTTTTTCTCTCTCTCTCTCTCACAGTTACACTCTGTTTGTTAAAAGTTAAAAGTTTCACTCTAACAGGCAACTTCCTTAGGCGCAGCTGCTGTTTCTTCCATTCTCACACAGACATCATATCCTCCCTGGAGACTCCCCCCACAGCTGTAGACTTTCCAAACCTTTGAAAGCTGGTGAATTCAGGGGAGAGTAATCGATCCCCCGCTGACCACTGTCCATTAGGCCCTGCTTTTCTCCAGCCTCATCAACAGAAACGGTTCAGAGGAGAAACGCTCATTCTAAGAATTGTGTTGAAGCGTCATCGATTGACATTTTCTCTCTCTTTTTGATTTTGTCTCGTTCCTCCTCTCAGCCCATCTGCACAACCCCAGGTATCACATTTCTGACTTGCTTTGTTATCAAGCTGTGTGTAGTTGGTGCTGTGCTGCTCTCCTCTCACATTCCCCCGACACATCTCCTGTCAACATGCTCTCACTTGACTCTGCTTTAGTTGACACGGCCCTCACCGAAGCTTCCATGTCCACCGACTTTGATTTCTTCTAAATGTCCCCAATGAACCTTACTCTCCTCTCCTCTCACCGAGATTGTCCGAAATGGACTATTGCCCTTTCATGCAGAGCTGCCACCAGGAAGTATACAACAGGAAATACTGAGGTTGTTATGCCAACTGACATACCCCCGCGACTCTCTATTAACTGTGGCTGCAATAACTAATCAATAAATTGGTCAATGATAGACTATTTTAAATGGTTGGCAACTCATTTGGTCATCAGAGTCTGTTTGAAAGCACAGCGAACGTCTCCTGAAGTGCAGAATGATACTGTATGTTGCAGCTGAATACACTGTACTTCGCAGAGATAGAAATAGTTTCAACTAAACCTTACACACTGGACCTTTAAATAAATGTTTGTATTTAACCAAACTGTGAGTGGTTTGGCTTAAGTGTGCACTGGTTTGAATCTGTTTTAAGACTAAAAACAGTGTATAACGTCCTGAAATCTTTCATTACCAGTGTGTTTTAATTACAAAGCACCAGGATCCTCACTCAAAACACGAGTGTGAGTATTTACATGACCTGACCTCAGTTTGTTTTCCTATTACAATGTCAGCTTCACACTGGAAGTCACTCTTATCAGTTGATTCATCAGCAGAAATGGAATCCTCCTTCGTCACCATGTTGATACACACACTCCCACACCTGATGGCTTTAACCCTTAAAACAAGAGCGTGCCACTGATGAGCTGTCTGCTATTTATAGAGCGCTCCATGCAAACCCACCCACCACTGACATTATTTATGTCTCGCACCAGTATGTATCCAGCCGGGGGGATCTGTGCCACGATCTACGCTAACAGGCTCCGCGCAGAAGGGATGGGCTCCAAGGACCAGGCGGTGCCCTTCGCCAACCAGGACTACGAGGCGCTGAAGCAGCAGTGCGTAGAGTCGGGCTGCCTGTTCGAGGACCCCTGCTTCCCCGCCGAGCCTCCGTCCCTGGGCTTCAAGGAGCTCGCCCCCTACTCCTCCAAAACCAGAGATGTGGAGTGGATGAGGCCCACGGTGAGCAACTGTACAGAAGAGTGAATTATTGAAGCAGGTGGATGTATTTGGTGAGACTTTGCCGCCGACGACTCGGACATATATATATATATAAACAAACATAGCTCGCTTCCTTGTCTGCAAACCCAGACAGAGGAGGACAAGCAGGGACAGGGGCCTCTCGGAACCGACGTCTGCAGCTGTCGGCATCGCGTGGCCGCTCCCTGCTGGCACTTGTGTTTACACTGCATGGTTCACATGTGTGGCGCACACGCGCAAAGAGCAGCTGTGCTTCAAGAGAGCTGACAGTGATGTGCAGACGTGTTTGGTTTGTTGTTGACAGGAACTGACGGAGGACCCTCAGTTTATCGTGGGTGGGGCCACTAGGACGGACATCTGTCAGGGAGCGCTGGGTAAGCGCTCATTAATATTAAAAGGCTTATGAAACATGCAAAAGCGTTAAGATGACTTAACCGGACGGACGCTCCCTCTGGCCTGTAGGTGACTGCTGGCTCTTGGCCGCCATCGCTTCTCTCACCCTGAACGAGAGGCTTCTTCATCGGGTCGTTCCTCACGGACAGTCCTTCCAAGACGACTATGCGGGAATCTTCCACTTCCAGGTACTTCACCCCGCTCCGAACCAGGGGTCGACCTACATTGACCACCTGACAAGTACATTGATATACTTGTCAGATGGTTATGCAAAATGTGAATTTTTTCCCCTCAAATTGTGAAGTATAACATTATAATAATGAATTTCAATGATGCGATGTAAAAGTAAATGGATAAAACTGCTAAAACATACACTTGTATCTAAAGGCGCGTTGCAAGGCCTTTCAGAATTGTCCTGTCAGCAGAACCCGCATCAGCATTTTAAGAATGTGCCCTTTTGAATGAATTCACTTTATTAGTGAACATAAAGATAAAACTCACATACAGATAATCAGTCAGGCCAGTTACTGGTCAATATTCATATATTCATATTCTAAACGTTGTGCTCTGACTAATAAAACCTGCCTGTGTTTAGATCCCTCCTCCTCCTCCTCATGATGCTTCTCTAAACATGCCGGCTCTCAGATTTCACCTCTGCTCTTAAATTATTTTAAGCATTCAACAAAGTGAATGCCTGGCGAAGGGGAGACAAATGATTGTGTCATTTTAAATATAGCTGTGTGTGTTAGCTTTATGTCTTGGAATGTCCCGTAGGGGCAGGTACTCAACCAGCCGTCCATGTTGTCCATAACAGCTTTACATAGCAGGAGTTTAGCTGATTCCTTGTCAGAGTGGATCTGCAAAACAATCACAGTGCATTTGATTGGACCTGTGATTGGATCACTGTTGCATGCAGCTTGAAAAATACAGTGGATGCCACCCTGCTGTTTCGATGTGTAAACGATGCCAACAGCAAAAGCTACCAAAGTGATGAGGGCAGGGAAATGTCATTTCTCATCAGTCCATGTTATTGGTTGGGGGAATCTTACTGAGATTTGCTTTTGTTTATTTCCAAAGAAAAACAATGTGTGTTCAGGCTCACATTGAAATTGAATACAGAGCTGAAGCTGAAGTACAAGAAATCTACTGAATAGCAGCTGGTATTTGAATGTAAGAGAAGGGCCCTGAGTGAAAGGGTCACAAGCTAAAATCAATTCCCATAATGTATTTTACTCTCCTAGACTTTTGTCAGACATTGCTCTGTGTTGCAGTTCTGGCAGTTCGGCGAGTGGGTGGACATCGTGATCGATGACAGACTCCCTGTCAAAGATGGAGAGCTCATGTTTGTCCACTCAGCGGAGGGCAACGAATTCTGGAGTGCTCTTCTGGAGAAGGCTTATGCTAAGTAGGTATAAGAGAGAGTTGAATTATGGAGAGCGTTTGGATGGGAGCTGTGAACCACATTCTGAAACGCTTGCTGCTGTTCACAATAATGATGGCGATCAAACTGACGTGATGGATTTTTAAATGTGGCATCAGGCTGAATGGCTCCTATGAGGCCCTGTCTGGAGGAAGCACCACCGAGGGCTTCGAGGACTTCACAGGCGGAGTGTCCGAGATGTACGAGCTCCGCAAGGCTCCCAGAGATCTGTACAGGATCATCGGCAAAGCGCTGGAAAGGGGCTCGCTGCTCGGCTGCTCCATAGATGTGAGTGCTGCAGCCGCTGGCACACCACCAAGACGTGCAGGGCGAGGCTGCGCCATCTTCAGAAAGCCAATACACTTAGAAGCATTTCTATTTCTCCGTGGGCTGGACCAAGGATTCAGAACCCAACATAAAGGGGCCACAAAGGAGCCACATTTCAAAGGAACACAAGTCATCCATGGACATATTATTATCATTGCTCCCATTGGTACTAATGTTAAGTAATTGCAATTGATTCCACGTCTTACGTATTTTGTCCATTGTTTTAACTTAATCTTTCAAAGGATTATGTGTGAATTTCATATGGTTCCATTTATCCACGGTCGATGGCAGTACAGTGTAAGACTGTACATCCTCAAGACTGACGAGTTCACAATTGCACACTCATTTGTTTGCTGGAGAAAACTGGCTCATTATTGTAAACATCTGGTCTGAACCACACAGCCAGTGTGCATTGTTTGCTCATGGTGTACTCTTGTGGTAAAAAAGTGGTATTACGGGCTGGACAGAAAGCAATATATTGTGTTGTTAATTCGTAACACTGGTGATATTTATTTGTACTGTTTTGATTATTTTACATGAGAAAACAACACTACATCTAGTTCATTTGAAGTTTCAAGCGTGTGTTTTGTAAAAATATTGGCCAGATAGGTGTGAAAGTGGACTTGCAATTGGATTTGAAAAACTAAAAGGGTCCTGCTGCTTTATTTTTGGAACCACTGTGCTCGACTATTCACACTCAGATGCTGTTGTTGTGTTTGTTCTGTTGCTGCAGATCACCAGTGCCTTCGACATGGAGGCTGTTACATTCAAGAAGCTGGTGAAGGGCCATGCCTACTCAGTCACCGGGCTGAAGGAGGTTGGTCTGTGTGTGTGTCTGTGTGTGTGTCTGTCTTGTCAGTGTGTACGACTCTATTACACAGCAGCTATTATGAATAACTGTCATGGTTAATAGTCTCCCATTACTCTGTTGTTATGCAGGTGGATTTCCGTGGTGACATGACTCGCCTGATCAGAGTGCGTAACCCTTGGGGCCAGGTGGAGTGGACTGGTGCCTGGAGTGACAAGTGAGTCCTTGTCTCTGATGTGTGTGTGTGTGTGTGTGTGTGTGTGTATATATCTGACCCCATCTGATTAGTCTTAATGTCTCCACTCACACCAGTGTGTGTCTGTTTCTTTCTCGTAAATGTGCTCAGTTCGCCCGAGTGGGATGAGATCGACCCCTCTGAGCGGGAGGACCTGCACCTTCAGATGGAGGATGGAGAGTTCTGGTGAGATGTCACAGTATTGGGATGATAAGAAGTGGTTTGGTTGGTGATGGGCCATTTCTCACAAATGTGACAGGAGAAGACTGATACCACTCACATACTTTGTCTTTAGTGATATCTCGTGGGGAATTATTTCATATTCCCTTTCTGCTAATAGCCATGGAAAGCAATATCACTTCATTTTTACATTTTGGACCTTTAAAGGGGAATTCTGGTATTTTTTGTATCAACCCAAGGCCTCATGTTTGTCAGTGTAGGTGGATCCAGCAGATAGCATCTACTGACAGCCTCCACGCATCTCTCCATTTCATGGACTGCAGCAGTTTTACCGATCACACTCCAGCCGACGATGTCATGCTGTGGCTGCTGGCAGAGGTTATCCATAGGACTGATCAAAGGACCACTAGCCCCCTTACAACTCTCTGTCCTGTTTGTTTAACCTGGTCAAATGCATTTCAAATGTTCCATTCCTTTGTTTTTGTCATCACGTAAACTGCGCAGGATGTGTAGGATTGTTGGCGCTGAATACACTCACCACTTGTTTTGACTCATTCACATCATTCCAGGATGTCGTTCAGTGACTTCACGCGGCAGTTTTCTCGCCTTGAGATCTGCAACCTGACTCCCGATGTTCTGAGCGGAGATGAAATGAGCCACTGGAACACCATCAAGTTCCACGGCACCTGGAGGAGAGGCAGCACCGCTGGGGGCTGCAGGAACCATGCCAGTGAGTCCTCACACTCCGGGCTCGGAAAAAGATTGTTCACTCACAAGCGATTCTGTTGTTAATCAATGAGCAGGTCCTGTAATGTAGATTGCGCTTGTCTGTGCAGACACGTTTTGGATCAACCCTCAGTATAAGATCACACTGCTGGAGGAGGACGATGACCCAGAGGACGATGAGGTGGCTTGCAGTTTTTTAGTGGCTCTCATGCAGAAGGACCGACGCAGGTACCGACACCATGGTCAGGACATGCACACCATCGGCTTTGCTCTCTATGAGGTGAGGGAACAGTCGCTTCCGTCTTCCTGCCAAACCCATGACACACATTCGCCTGATGATTGATTAGTTGTATTCCTTTTATAAAGGCGTAAATGTTTTTACTTTTTCTCTTTTCTCCTAGATCCCAGAGGAGGTAAGTCCAGCATTAACATTTCTTTAACAAAACCATACACCTCACCATACCATAACATATCCTGACACCGTACCATAATATATCATACCATACACATCCTAATACCATATTATACCATCCCATACATCCATATCCTAATAGATCATACCATAACATATCATAATACGATACCATACCATATTATATCATATCATATCATATCACACCACACACCGTACCATACTATGCTATACATATTATTTTATACAATATTTGTGTTTTTCTGTTGTGTTGCTCGCCATTTTGTATATTTTTGGTGGTAATTAGTGGTTGAAACAAACAGCCGTTGTAAGATAATTCACCGTTATTATCTTTGTGATGTGATTTCCTCGCGCCCTCAGTACAAGGGCTGCCAGAATGTCCACTTGAAGAAGAACTTCTTTCTGAGCCATTCATCCTGCGCTCGCTCCGAGACCTTCATTAACCTCAGAGAGGTGAGCACCAGACTGCGCCTGCCCCCAGGAGAGTACCTCATCGTCCCCTCCACGTTCGAACCAGGCAAAGAGGCCGACTTTGTCCTCAGGGTCTTCACTGAGAAACAGTCAGAAACCGAGTACGTGGCTTGAGTGGCAATTAAATGAGCAGTATATTTCTAATGTGTACGAATTCACTATATATCTCATAACGTGTATTTATCAATTGCAGAGAACTGGATGATGAAATCTCTTTCAACTTTGAGGATGATGTACGTAAAAGTACATCTAAAATCATCTACGTTATTGATATCAACGAATCAACAGGATAATGTGCAAGTGTTTGGTTTGTTTTTCTACAGGAAGAAATCAGTGAGGATGATATTGATGACTCCTTTAAGTCCATGTTCGCTCAGCTGGCAGGAGAGGTGGGTCATAAAGCATCTGTGAAATTGTTGTATTGCTCATGAAGTGTTAACACTACTCAAATAGTTTGTATATAGGTATTTGTTACTCGTGATTGTCATATTGCAATGTGGTATGATTTTAATGAGCTTTTACGTAATATCATTTTTTGACCTCCTGCTTTGCACTCATCAAACTTCTCTGAACTTCTGAGCATTTTCAAAATAAAGCGCATAGATCTGCTCTTACTTGTACTGGAAATGACTCTGTCTTGTTCACTGTGTTTCCAGGATATGGAGATTTCCATTCGAGAGCTTCGAACCATTCTGAACAGAGTCGTCTCCCGGCGTGAGTTTTATTTTTACTTCCCGGATGCTGGAACGTTTACATATAAATACATCTACCATTACTGTATTAGATTCCACTGCAGCCTGTCTGTTTCCTGTAATGACTCTGCACCTGAGTCATTGTACTCTATCAAGTGAGTGTTTTGTAATTTCAGACAGGGACCTGAAGACTGACGGCTTCAGTGTGGAATCATGCAGGACCATGGTCAATCTGATGGATGTATCCTCTTTGACTTACTCTCTTAAGCTGTGTTCAACTCTAATCTATAGAAACAAAAACAATCATAAGAGAATACATTAGTGACTGACTGTGTGTAGTTTCACCTCTTGACACCATGGTTACCAGAAAGATGGCAGTGCCCGTCTGGGTCTGGTGGAGTTTCAGATTCTCTGGAACAAGATCAGAAAATGGCTGGTAAGTTACCTGTGTATTCAATTAAAGGACATGTTGTCACTGTTGCCTTCATGTGTCTGTCTCTGTCGCCCAGTTGATTTTTAGGCAGTTTGACCTGGACAAGTCAGGAGCCATGAGCTCATATGAGATGCGTCTTGCTGTAGAGGGTGCAGGTATCATTCACCACAGTCACAACACATATACAGTATCTCACACACTCACAGACATGAACTGCATCTCTGTTGCTTTTCTTCTGGTTTCACTTCGTAGGGTTTAAACTGAATAACAGACTGAACCAGGTCCTGGTCGCCCGGTACGCAGAGAATGACATGATCGACTTTGACAATTTCATCTGCTGCTTGGTCAAACTTGAAGCCATGTTTAGTAAGTAATCAAGTATTTACAGCATTTACTTTTGGCGCCACTCAAAATCTGACATTATGAGATCTAAGTTTTTCATTAATTCTAAAAAGTCATTTGAGCAAAATTGATTTAAAATTCAGTTTATCGTCATCACGTGACATTTTAGATAAAATACAACTTGCATGTTTATTCTCATAGTACAATAGTTGCCACATTAAATGATCACTGATTACATTTTCTTACAATATGAAGACATGTTTCCCAGTTACTAATCCTTATATTTTTTCTATTCTAAAAAATTTAAATGTCCTTCTTTTCTGTGGCCCTCACATTCTGTCATAGCTTTAATCATCAATACAGGAAGATAATGGAAAATGTCTGACTGTTTTCAGGAACTTTCCAGCAGTTTGACAAGGACGGATCAGGAGTTGCTGAGATGAATCTCACGGAGGTAGAATTTCTGTTAAAGAAAAGGTCAGTCTCAAAAGTGTGTCTTTCTCTTCTGAAATTCTAACTAAACATTTCACTTTACCAGTGGCTTTACCTGACAATGTGTGGATGAGGAGTCGACCTTACTGGAGGAGCAAGTGGAATGAAGGTACAAATGGCCACAAACTGGGACCCTGAAGACCCCGCAGCCTTAGTGACATGCTGATCCTTAAACACATCCCACCTCTGCAACTAACGTAGCAAAAAAACATGCTGTCCTACAGTCAACGAAAAGTCCAAGCGAGTAGACATGCCTCTCAGCTAAACTGAGGAAACTATGCAAACCAACAGTATAAGCAGTCAATGTGCTACATTATCAGTTTGACAAGCAGCATGAGTTTGTGCATGAGAGAATAGCCACAAGTTGTAATGTGCATTGTAGCAGCTGAATTGAACATTTGTAATCTTTTTTTTAATTTGCTGTCAGTACTAATGGATTAACATGTGTTCTCATATTGACATCACAGAGAAGCAGGTTAAATATAATATGGTGATTTTAAGGTGTTGGAAGTCTCTTACTATTGTGCTTGGAAAATAGTTAAGTGCTATAGCCAGTGTTTCAATTTTAACCTGATACCTGATTTTAACCCTCAGACAATTTAATGAGCAAATCTTCAGTTCACTGTTAGTTTTTTTTATACCAGTAGGGGGCAGTACAGGCCTCATCTGATATCATAGGTTATTCAAAATATTTTTATTTCTTGACATTTCATACTGAACTGGAGCCTGTTTTATATGCACCACAATGGTCTTTTCTGCATTTGGAGATAATTGCTAAGCAGCTGACCTATTTTTATTATTTTACTTTGCACTCGGACTTTAGGGAGCAGTTAGTGAAGTTACCTCACAATGAATGACAAACACTGTTAGGAAAGGTTCACTCAAGTGACAATGGCAGAGATGATGTGATGCTGAATGCCTTATACATGATGTTAACAGCAATTCAAAATGTGCCAGTCATGTGTTTTGTGTTGTGAATGTATGTTGTGCCTTCAATAAACATTTCCCTCACAGTTTAAAGATTTTTCATTTTGTTCATTGTGTGACAACATAAACTCGTTCCACATTTGGTTGGACTGAAAAATTCCAGTGAATTCACACTATACCTAAAGTAGGCACAAAGATGCCTTGGGCACATTCAAACGTGGACTTGGATCTGTTTCTTACATTGAGTAACCAGGGTGTGTCCGTGAAGATGAGAACTCTAAAAGATTTTCAAAAAAAACTGAAGCAGAAAGATTCTGTAATCAAACAAATATATTAGCAATTGCCAACACTTTGGAGTAGTCGCCCTCTAGTTCCCGAAGCTGTGTGGGCAAGGGCACCCTGATCCGTGTCCCTGTCGGGTTCCCGTTGTCCTCGATCAGAACAACGTTGTTTGAATCAAAGCGCGGAATCATGCGAGCTCCGGGCATTTTATGTCCAACGATCAGCGCTTTCTTCTTTTCTCCTTTGATGGCCAGCAGCACTTTGTCCCCGACTTTCCCAACTCCATTCTTGGTGTAGACGTGGATCACTCGTGGCGGACGGTGGTACGGTGTGTTTCCTAGAGGGCTGTTGTCCACCACACGCACTCTTGTCATTTTCTGGATGGCAGCTGAGACGGCGGACACACTGGCAAGACACACAGAAACACGGATCATCCTCAACTGATCCGGATCGACTGCAGCAGGACACTTGAACAATTAAAAGGCCATTTTGGAAATGTCTGTTTTCTTTCGCAGATCACCACAATCAGTTAACATGGATGTAAACAAACTCCCCATGGGGCAAGTTCGAAGTGAACATTCACAGATAATTAGGTTGTTTGCTTAGTATTTCACCACACACCTTTTCTCTAAACATCTGAGAATAAAGCAACCATAAGTAATAATTCAAGCTATATGGTGGGACTCCATTTAGAAGTGCTACATATACATCAATGCGCAATCGCAATCTAACACGGGTAAACAGCAACCTGCTGACATCATCCTTTCAGCGTGTTTTTAAACCTCAACCAAGGAGGTTATATTTTCATTTGTAAACAGGGATTGTAATGGAACACTAACATGTGTGTAGGTGTCATCGCGCCAGTTACGGTGTGGTTGGTGTGAGGTCTTACAGATGTATATGTCCAAGCCTGGGCAGAGATCATCTTACCTGAACGTCCTCTGGTGAACTATGGACGATGTGCCAACGCAACGGCCGGCGAGGGACCTTGCAAGCTGGTGCAGAGCCATAACCACGACTTCTACTGACGGCACTACG
>JAFBJT010000867.1:19040-47478 GCA_016785325.1 Chascanopsetta lugubris
GACCAGGAGAACAGACAAGTTCAGGGGATTCATATTAGTAGGTTTGTCAAATTTGGTGGCGATGAAATCAAAAAATGAGGGTGCAACTCCACCTCTAGATGTCACCAAACCTTACACACTGCACCTTTAATTGACATCTCTTTGAGGATTGTTCATCACAGCGCCACATCCCCACAAATATGTGTGGCCATGACTGATCACATTCAAATGAGCTTCCACGTTTTAAAGGTGCAGTGTGTAAGATCTTTGGTCATTTTTCTCACTTCTAAAAAATATGACGAAACAATCACACGCTGCCATTTTCATGAATTTATAATCACCTAAACGTTTGATCTTTAGTCCATTATCCTTAAATGAGCTCAATGAATGTATGTTTACGTGAGGAGTGCGTCCTCTCTACGGTGGCCGCCATGTTTTTACAGTAGCCCGGAGTGGACGTACTCAACATCTTTTGAGTTCTAATGACAACTGAAGTCGACCACAGGTTCTCCTGCATGTCCAGAGGGGTGAGGGTGAGGTGATGGATACAACTTCACCTCTAGATGTCCCCAAACCTGACACTGACACTGCACCTTTAAACAATGTAAAAGACTCTCTACTCATGGCGATGATGCGTCCCTCAGGAAGCTGCTTGTCATTCAGCGGTGGATGGAACAGCCCTGAGAATATCAGTGGAAGCAGCATGTAGGTGTCAAGTCTTTGTGGAACCCTTTCCAGAGCTGGATGAATCATAAAAATACCGACGCCGGTCCGCGGGGCTCCGCCTCTTACTGCCGTGTCTGCTCTTGGAACAGTCTGGTCATAATCGCCGTTTCCTTTCTTCTTGCCCCCCGAGTTAAACACCAAACAATTTGTCCTTAACAGTTTTCCTGTCCATTCACGGTACAACTCTCCAATTGGGTACATAAAACCCCGCCCCTCCCTCTGCGGCCCCGATAAAAAAAAAAAACACAAGTACATAAACCCCACGGCTCCTCTCCCTGCCCCTATACACCCGGCAGACACAACAAGCTCCACGCTGTCTGTTTACAGGGGGGGGGGGCAGGGGGGGGGGCCCTGCCAGGCTCTTTATGGTCCGGGGTGGGTCGCTGCGGTGAAAGGGCCCCTGCCAGTAGCCGGCGGTGGTCAGGGCTGCGCAAGGGAGAGGGTCCCCGCAGGCGGCCATTGTCATGATAAACGGGGGTTTGAATGGGAGAGGATGGGCAGGACACACACATAAAACAGAGGAAAACATGAGGAGGGGAGATGGGGAGGGGGGGGGGGGGGGTGGGAATAACAACACTCGACCACCTCAGAGATAGATGACACATGTGAGCGAGCGGAGAAGAGCCTTGAAGCCGCCACATCCATCAGGCCTGGCTCAGATGTGGGGTGCGGTCGCGCCACTCCACTCTGACCTTCGGCGTGTGAGCTTGACCCACTTTGTCAAACCAAATCAAACATCCATCAGGGGAAACGGCGGCGGCGCTCACACCTCGGCGTTCGAGGCTGAAAGGCTTCGCGTAGATGTTTCCAGACATTGGAACGTGTTGGTAAAAAAAAAAAAAAAAAACGCACAAAAAAAAAAAACAGCTGGGGATCGAACGGCGTGTCAGGAGATGTTTGCTGTTGCATGCTGGGAGCTTTTGTAGAGATGAGCGTGAGGCTGCTTCGTTTTATGTTGTGTCCGCGTCGTGTCCGTCGTCCACGGTAACTCGCTGTCCGTTTACCGGTCACGCGGCAAACTGGTCTGCCCTTATCGCGAGCGATGAGCGACTGGATCAGGTTCCACCCGGACCGCGACGTACGTACCACCACCTCCTCCGCCCGCCGCCGCCCCCCAGAACCACGCACCCTCGGTATCTGACGTAGAGTCGCACGGTTCCCTGCACACTTCTTTTTTTTGCCAACATCCCCGGGAGTTAGCCTCACAGTTCCGTTTTCAGCTGACTCGGGTGTTTACCTGTCTCACCCGCAGCCCCTTTGGAGGTTTTTCAGTGTATATCTAAAAGCACCTCAAAGCAGGTGCATGACATTAAAGGTGCAGTGTGTAAGATTTCAGTCATTTTTGTCACTTCAGAAAAATATTACAAAACAATCATATACCAACATCTTCATGAATTCAATATCCTCTAGATGTTCCATCTTTTTTCCTTTACCCTGAAATGATCACACACACACACACACACACACACACACACACACACACACACACACACACACACACACACAATGAGAGCGTGTGTCGGCCGGTGGCTCGGGGGCAGAGAAAGGGTTAAAAGGCTCCAGCTGCCTGATAATCCTCTGCCGTTAACAGCCCTCCAGAAAGACGTGACGTGTGTGAGGTAATCAGTAAAAGATTCAAGAGTGCCAGCTCTGTGTGTGTGTGTGTGTGTGTGTGTGTGTGTGTGTGTGTGTGTGTGTGTGTGTGTACACACACAGGAGCATAAACACCAGCAAACGGACAAAAAGAGAGGGAAAAGAGCGAGTCGAGGAGGGAAGCGAAAGAATAAACACTCCTCCTCCTCTCACTGGTTTCGTTCCTCTTCTTCAGCCCTCCTCCTCGTCCCTCTGCCTCGCTCCCTGATGTGTGTGTTACAATGTGACAGAAACACTCACCACACTTTCTTCTCTATACAGCAAACACACACACACACACACACACACACACACACACACACACACACACACACACACACACATTCTTCTTCTTCTTCTTCTTCTTCTTCTTCTTCTTCTTCTTCTTCTTCTTCTCCTCCTCCTCCTCCTCCTCCTCCTCCTCCTCCTCCTCCTCCTCCTCAGTCTGGCATTTCTTCCTATTCTACTTCTTTTCTTCCTCTGTGGTTTGCCGTCAGTCGTCACTGTGGCTGTGGAAATCACCGCCTCAGATACGAGATAACTCTCTCTACCTGGGCGCTGTGTTGGCGCTCGATGACCGATGTCATCTGGAAGAGCACGCGTCTCCGAAACGTGACGAATGTCAACGTTGGAACGTTCTCCAAAGTGAAGCCGTTTCATTCACATGTGAAAACGAAGCCACGGTCACAGACGTGTCTGATCGTCATCGCTGCCGTCTGCATCATAGGTGTCAAACTCTGGCCCGTGGGCCAAATTTGGCCCGCGTTGTAATTATATTTGGCCCGCGAGACAATACCAAATGACTACTAGAGCTGGCCCCCGGTATTATACAGCACATTCACCGCTAATACTGTGAGAGTAGTCATAGCGATTTCACGTCACCGTGCTACCCCTTTCCAGAAATGGCGAAAAGAAAGGCAAGTGGGGAGGTACAATATCTGTTTAAATATGTAAAAGACAGACCTGTTTGTCTTGTTTGTGGAGTCAATGTGGCAAATAGAAAAGTGGCATTTGATTTTTATTTAAAATGTATTCAATAAATGAACGCCATTGATGTGTTTTTTTTATTTGAACTTTGATTTTGCATGTCTCCACTATTAAGTTATATATTGTATAGTAATAAGCATTGCTTGGTTCATATTCAATGTTAAAGCAAAATTTGTTTAGGTTCATATTAAAGGTTCATTTGTACTCATTTTTTCCCAATGTACCGAGCCTTCGGAACAGGGTCCAGCTTGTCCTGGTATCATAGGTGTCAAACTTTGGCCCGTGGGCCAAATTTGGCCCGCGTTGTAATTATATTTGGCCCGCGAGACGATACCAAATGACTACTAGAGCTGGCCCCAGGTATTATACAGCATTTTGGCGCATCAATTACGACAGGACCCAGAAACGCCCTCTCCTCTGTGAGAGTAGTCATAGCGATTTCACGCTACAACTGTCACCGTGCTGCCCCTTTCCAGAGATGGCGAAAAGAAAGGCAGAAAACAGGAGCTTTCTGGACAAGTGGGAGGTACAATATCTGTTTACATATGTAAAAGACAGACCTGTTTGTCTTGTCTGTGGAGTCAACGTGGCAAATAGAAAATAGGCATATGATTTTTATTTAAAATGTATTCAATAAATGAATGCCATTGATGTGTTTTTTTAATTGAAATTTGATTTTGCATGTCTCCACTATTAAGTTATATATTGTATAGTAATAAGCGTTGCTTATATTCATAATTC
This sequence comes from Chascanopsetta lugubris, assembly GCA_016785325.1. Lineage (NCBI taxonomy): Eukaryota > Metazoa > Chordata > Actinopteri > Pleuronectiformes > Bothidae > Chascanopsetta > Chascanopsetta lugubris. Next base: position 23,106 of record JAFBJT010000867.1, read on the forward strand.
ATTTATTCATTTATTTATATTGTCATATTCAGTGTTAAAGCAAAATTTGTTTGGGTTCATATTAAAAGGTTCATTTGTTCAAGGTTGGCCCGCGACTTTGTTCAGGTTTTAAATTTTGCCCCGCGGTGTATTTGAGTTTGACACCCCTGGTCTACAGGATGTATGGCGCCTTTTTCATACTTTTCTATTTCGTTAGTGTGTGATTTTTTTTTTTGTCAACATCCCCGGGAGTTATCCTCACAGTTACATTTTCGGCTGACTCGGGTGTTTACTGTCTCACCCGCGGCCCCTTTGGAAATCTTCAGGATATATCTAAAAGCACCTCAAAGCAGGGGCTTTATATTAAAGGTGCAGTGGGTAAGATGTCAGTCATTTTTGTCTCTTCTGAAAAATATTACAAAACAATTATATACCAACATCTTCAGGAATTCAAAATCACCTCAATGTTTGATCTTTTTCCGTCACCCTAAACTGAGCCCATTAAAGTATATCTACATGAGGAGGGGGGGGGGGGGCCACTCTATGGGGGCGGCCATGTTTTATATAGATGTTTTAAGAGTTTTAATGACAGCTGAAGTCGACCATAGGTTCTCCTGCATGTTCAGAAGGGTGAGGGTGAGGTGATGGATACAACATGCAACTTCACCACTAGAGGTCACCAAATCCTACACACTGCACCTTTAATAATTATAATAATTGACAATTTATTAACAGTGATAATGATACATAAGAAAGAGAGGCACTTTGACCCTTCATCCCAAATGTATTCCTGGACTATATAATAATAATAATAATCCCCATCACCCCCCGCCACCCCCCACACCCCACCTCCTGGCTCAGATGGACCAATCAGTCTCCGCCTAATGATCTCCAATTACCCTCTGTGTCGAGGCATCAAGCTTTCAAAATTTGGCATTTAGATGTTTAATTGACTGTCACTGATAACGGGATTGTGTTCACTCAACCTGGATGCTGCGAGGGGCAGCACCAGGCCTATGAAGCTGAGTGGGGGAGGGAGGGGAGGGTGGGGTTCATTTCATTTCACCTCTACCTTACGCATTGAGGACTCCGCCCCACGTCGACGCCGCCTCCCACTGGATAGGGAATGCGTCCTTGTGCATTCCTCACCCAATCCAGCGGGCGGATCCGCCTGAGCGCGACCCGCTCCAGGATGTTAGCTCAGCAGCTGCAACAAAGCAAAGTGAAATCCTTCCAGAGATCAATCGCTCGTTTGTTTCCCGCCTCTGCGTTTGTGGTCTGACTCAACCGAGCCCCTCAGAAGGGATGCAGCCCCTGAATTGGGACGCGGCCCCTCGTGGCTCAATCTGCTGGTCTGACTGTTCTCGGATCAGTCTCGGCGCACAGTTTGCGCGGCACTTCGCTGTTGAAGTATTTGTAATGTGATACTCCAGATCTTCACGACCACAGAGGGTAAAAAACAAGTGCAGGCTACACTTGTGTATTCCACACACACACACACACACACACACACACACACACACACACTTGCGGTGTGTGTGCCCATGACAGTTTGCGGGTAGTTGGCCTCTTCCTTGCAGCCTCCCAGAGGAACAGGGATGTTAACTGGCGTTGTTGGGGGGCTGAGCTGAGGGTGGTTTTTAATAGCTCATGATTACTCTGGAGAGGGGAGCCCATAATTACAACCACAAATGATTTCACCGCTCCACACACCCCCCCCGGTGCTGGGCTCTCTGGCCCTCAGGGGAAATAACCGCGTGCAGCCATTAGGGGATTATGGATGAGTAAAGAAAGAAAAGGTGTGAGACATCGTGGAAAAAACACAGTCAGACTCTATATGGGCAGTGTGCATGTGTAAGGGGGCGTGTGTGTGTGTAAGGGGGCGTGTGTGTGTGTGTGTGTGAGTGTGTAGGATAGTATCTGCTGTACTGAAGTCCCACCGATACATGAGCTTCCTTTAGTCTCGACTGTTAATCATAACATTTAGCTGCATTTGTACCAACAGCCAACCTCTGGTGGCTGACGGATGAGGAGGCACCTGCAGTTCACAGGGTGGCCACTTGAGGCTGCCTCCCAAAAGCGAGTCAGTCCCCCATAGACTCCCATGTTAAAATGGTCAACAGTAGAGGTGAATGATCCTGGTACAAACTGTGGTTTAGGTCTCAATCACTCACATTCCTTCCTGTAACAATTGGTGGATTGTATGACATTTTTGTTTCCTTATTTCTGTTTCATTGAGCTTTGACATAGTGAAACATTTGGGGGGCGTGGCCTCTTGAGTGACACCTGGGGGCGACCTGGCGCGTTCTGTGGATGCTGCGACGGCACCATGTTCTGCCTGTGCTCCACCCCTTTTCTTGTTTTTGGATGAACCAGGAAGTAGGAGGAGTTAGGCTGAGATGGTGACAAGGGAACACGTGAGTGAACCGCCCACTTTGAGCCTCATTGACACTCTGTAGAAACCTATGGGGGACGTCATGGACGCCATCTTTATTTACAGTCTCTGTTTTGTACCCATTCTGTTCATGGCCCGTATCCGACCCACCCACCGTGTGGGACGATGGTACGAGACGCTCCTCTGTCTTTCCGGATTGGTTCATGTCCCCTCTGCAAACATGGTGGTGTGTGAGCTGTACCTCAGTCAGACAACAGGGGGGGTCGTTCTTCTCTGCAAAACAGCCTAAAGCTGAAAAAGCGCCAACTGGACGGTGATTAGCTACGAATTAATTAATGCAGTTCTCACATTTTCCCTATGGTTTTTAATTATATTCTCACCAAGTACACAACATAAACCTTTCAGTACACAATGATACACACGTTTACTGTGGTTTTTACTTCCCCGTACTTTATTACTGGACATATGCATTCGACACGCAAACATACACACTGCATCAACAGTATATAAACCGCTCTGTGGGAGTTCTGTGTGTGTGTGTGTGTGTGTGTGTGTGTGTGTGTGTGTGTGTATGTGTGTATGTGTGTGTGTGTGTGTGTGTGTTTGGCCTAAGATTTGTTTTTGATGCCAAAGCACTTTTATAATTGGCGGAGATAAGCAATACTTAACATCTCCTAAACATTCACTCATGCACACATGCACTCGTGCACACACACACACACGCACACACGCACACACCATTACAATAACACGCAGCATTAGAATATTAGGTTTACAGCCCAGTCGTTTGTCAGGGGGCTCTTTAGGGGCTGTAAAACTGTCGGAGTGTGGGGATTTGTCATCACCACAAAGGCCTGCTCCTTCTATTAGTCATAAAATATAGAGAGAGGCGAACGCAGCCTGTGATGAAGACACGGCAGCAAGAGGCAGGGAGGAAGAGAGGAAGAGATAAAAAAAAATGTGTGTGCAATTGGAAAAGTCACAAGCAGCTTCACTGGGTTGCTCATTGGGGTTTTGCATCTTTGTTCCGATGAGCACGAGAGGAGGTGACAGGAGGGGGGAGACAAAGGGTGAGATGTGAAGTGTACACCGATCATCCTCAGCTCCGTTTCAACTCATTCTCTGTGCATGAATTAGTGTGTGTGTGTGTGTGTGTGTGTGTGTGTGTGTGTGTGTGTGTGTGTGTGTGTGTGTGTGTGTGTGTGTGTGTGTGTGTGTGTGTGTGTGTGTCTGCGTGTGTTTGTTCTTTGTCGGGAGACGTAATTTCCCATTTTCAATATCCTGTTCTATTTCATTCCCTTCGGTTGTATTCTCTTCGACTTCCTCACACACACACACACACACGCGCGCGTGCAGACGGACAGTGTCTCTATGAAGAAAGATGACGCCATTGAAGATGATGACAACTCCCATCTGACATTTACTAACCTTTTGAGCAGAGATGGGGATGGAAGAGGGGAAAAGAGAGAGGGAAGAGGCAGGATGGACAGATGAGAGGGAGGTATATAGAAGGGGGGAGGTGGTGGGGGAGGGGGGAGGGGGGTATGCATGGGATTCTTTCTTTTGATTTGTTTCACCACCATATTGAGCTCAGAGCTCCATAAAAGGCTTTGTTGCTGTTTGCACAGACTCATAGGTGTGTGTGTGTGTGTGTGTGTGTGGATGGGTGTGTGTGTATGTGTGTGTGTGTCTGAAAAAGAGCAAAGGGGTGGTTTTAAATTGCCTCCTCTCCTGTTAAAGGGGCACTGTGTTAAATTTAGAAGTCATTTACCCCAAATCTACTGTCAGAACTTGAAAATAAATTATTTGAATTAATTAAGCTTTTGATCACCTCATTAAGTCAGTGTTGCCATGTTGCATCACAATGTTGTTACAGTTATTCAGAATAGATTAATGACAACTGAAGACCACCAGGTGAGCTGAGAGGTATCAGCTGTAACATAACACTTCACCGGAAGATATCATTAAATCCTACACACTGTACCTTTAAAGAGTCACTACATTTTTGGGTATGTCTTCATATTTGTAAAAAACAGAAACAAAAAAAACAACCCTTTTTTTACTTTTTAATTTCTTTGTCAAAACCTTATTGTTTCTTGTCTTTCATTTTTGTTTTTTTGTCCTTCCTCTTGTGTTCACTGTTATATCCACGGAGGGTTTACTACTTCCTGTTTTATTTTGTACTTGCGCGTGTCTCTCGTTTCAGAGCACTTCACTTCCGGTCTGTGGGCGGACCTGCCCTGCCCGTGATTGGCGTCACCTGTGTGTGTGTGTGTGTGTGTGTGTGTAAGTGTGTGTTGTCGGCTGTGTGGCTTTGCTCCGTGAGTTCCTTCCTCCTCCTCATCAGTTCCAGTGTGAGTGTGTCAGCCGCCCTCCTCTGCCTGCTGCTTTTTAAAGAGTAAGTGAACTATGAGCTGTGATAAACTGTGGATAGCACGGGCTAAAGTTAGCCTGCTACAAGATTATGCTACTTTGAAACCAGGCCTTTACCCCGAAATGTCCATGTGAAGGTGCCAATGTTGAAATCAGTCACTCTGCACGTTTTACAGAACTTTGAGCCCATGAGAAAAAATATTTTGACAACTGAAAGTAACTGAATGTAGATTCTGAAGAAGAGAACTATCTCCGGACACAGGTGAAAACATCAACTTAAAGGTGCTGTGTGTATGATTTGGTGACATCTACTGGTTGCGTAATATTGTATCCATCACCTCAACAGAGCAGGAGAACCTATGGTCGCCTGCAGTTGTCATTAAAGCCTAAAATATGTTTAGTGCGTCCACTGTGGGCTACTTTAAAAAATATGGCGGCCCCCGTAGGATGGACCCGCTCCTGATGTAAATGTGCGTTAAAGAGCTCATTTTAGGGTTATGTAAAAAACAATTCATACACTTACGTGATTGTACATTTGGAAAAATGTATGCACATAATTGTTTTGTAACTATATTTCTGTACATAGAGGTGATAGCGGACCCAAGTCTTACACACTGCACCTTTAAGACAGTACAGGTTCTTTGCTTTCAATGGCTGACACCAGTGTGGATGCAAAACAGACACACTGTGCTGAGGACATTTATTTGAATACATGTTCAAATTGCCGTGTTTTGAAAGACAATGACAACAAAGGCTTTCTCTTCTATTTCTCCTCTATTTCTATTTCACATGTGAACATTTCATACCTCGATAATATGCCTAAAAAAAACATTCATCAGGACCTGAAACTAAACTGACGGACCTCCGTCCTGAACCGAATCCTAAACAGTGCGTGCTCCACTTCTACGTCCGAGCCAATCACATGACGGCCGAGAGCGTTAATCTTCCCCTCGCTCCCCGTGTGCGGGCGAGGGGCGTGTCCGAGTGAACGAGCGCCACCGAGGACTCAGACCCGAGCAGAGGGTCGCGCGGGAGCTGAGCTGATGGAGGGAGCAAATAGAACACCAACGCCGCGGATGAGCTCGTGTAAAGAGGGAGGGTGATTAATGATGAAGTGCGGCTGAATAATGATTTACCGCCGGTGTTATGGCCTGTTGATGAATGGGTGTCGTGTGACATTAGGTACATACTCATTTAAATGACTGTAGGTGACCTGTGCAATGAGGTGAGTTCATCAGAGCTTTGTTGCCGTAAGTAAACATGCGCAGCCGGGAACTCACACACACACACATACACGTGTGTGTGTGATGTTATGTCGAGGATGTTTTGTTTTGATGAAAAGTTTCGAGGGAACTTATTTCACTCAGGCTGAACCACTGTTAAAGTGAACAGAATAATTCAGATGGTGGTAAGTTATGTTGTGGATAATGAAACTCAATGAACGCAGCCTGCATTACAACTCTCCATCAATGGTTGGGCCTGTCAAATTTCATTTAATTGCATTACTTTTTCAAATTGTACGCATTTTTATTTTTAGAAAACACACGTGTGAGTGTTGTGTTGACCTGACTTTGAAATGCTCATGGGTAACGGCCGGGGTCAGGCACTGAGCTTTGCAGGTATACGGGTGGGTACGGGTTGCGAGTGCGTGGGCCGTGTTCCATTATATTTCAACAGTTGGCTGCGGCCCACTTTGAATGGATGACGGGCTGCTGTCGCCCCCCCCCCGGGGGGGGGGCACTGTTTGGAACAGCCCTGCTTTAAAGTATGAGGGGCGCTGCAGAAGGAGGCTAACTTCCCCTACAAAACATTCTTTAAAAGTCAATTATACCATTAAAAACATGTAGAAAAGTTTTGAGCTGTGTCAAAACAATCAAATGGAGAATTTAAAGCGCACCAAAAAAAAACCCCACCAGTGTTTCATCATTGTTTCTCTGACAAAACAGAAAACAAAGGTTTTCAAAGTGAGATTCTGAGTCTGTTCGACAAACATCTCTCTTTAAACGAGGTACAACATGCCTGATTTTGCAAAATGATTATCCACACACACACACACACACACACACGCACACACACACACGCACGCAAGCACATTCAAGCTCGGAGACATAGACATAGTGCATTTTACATAAGAGATAAATAAATAATTATACCCACTGCAGCCTTGGAATCAAAACAGGCTGAAAATTAATCTGTTTAATTCCATCACCCACACTCTTCAGGTTTGCTGAGACACATCTGCTCCTCTAAGCTCCTCGCGTCATCACTGACTTTATGTATTGTCAGTTCCTCAGTTCAAGGATACTCGCTCCTTCTACCTCCCGCAGCAAAGAAGCCTTTTTTTCCTCCCCTTTTTGTGTTTCTTCGTAACGTCCAATTGTATTCGAACACGGAGTCTTTACTTGGAACGTATATGTAAGTGAGGAGGTCACGTCCTCCTCCCGCTCATGTTATGTAGAAAGAGAGCGACTCGCGGCTGCGCGCTCTCTTATTAAGAGCAGTGATGAAGGGAAAGAAACAACAAAAACAAGACGTTATTTGATCAAAGTAATGAATTCCGGGCACTGAATATAGCCTTAACCCTTGGAGGAACATTTCTTATTTTTACATTTCAGAGAAAGCAATATTTTGTTGTCTGTTGGAACGCGAACCCCCCCCCGTTAGTGGCTCTGGTGCGGGGCGCGGCCGATGATGGAGGGCTGCGGGGATTGAAGACGACTGTTGTCCACTGATATTATTGTACCTTTCCTTTGAGGCTCGCTCCTGCTGCTCTTCTCATATCCCAGAAAAAAGAAGGAAAAGTTCCTCTCTACTATAAATAACCTAAGGTTTTTATTAAGCTTTAACGAGTCATGTACAGCGTTTTGTCATTTACAGGTCAATTTGAGTAAATAGAATCAAAGAGTTGCCAGACTAAGGAAAACTTTAAGGATCCAGTCACATGACTTCAGAGCCAACATAGAGGATTCTGGGAGTTGCTTCATGTAGAACGAGGCCCTTGCTCGTGTGCACTGAGGCAGCACTTGTTGGTGAACAGGACCGAGGAGCTCACTCTCACATGAACTCTGCGGTCATGTAAATAAAACAATCTGAGAACATGGTCATTGTGTGAATTACACAAAAATAACTATGTTATGTGTCCGTGCACACTATTTATTCGATACCTCAATGGGTGTCTGTTTGTAGTTACACCCGATACGCACGCGCACGCACGCGCACGCACACACACACACACACACACACACACACGCAGGCGTGCGCTAACACATTAGGGATGTTGTGGCCATGCCTGAATGCAGCTCTTCAGTGTTACTGCTTTAATAATCAGTTTTAATGAGCATCACTTGCTGTTATTCCCTTCAGCATGATTCCGTTTCTCTCTCACTGCATCTGTCTGTCTCTGCGCCTCTCTCTCTCTCTCTCTCATCCTGCTCTTGCTTCATCATGTCTTCTCTACCTCTCTCTCTCTCTCTCTGTTTCTCTCTCTGTCTCTCTCTCTCTCACTCACTCACACATGCTCTATATCTCCCTCCAACTATTCCCCCTCCCCCAGCTCCCTCTGTTCCCTTTAGTTTGAAGCTCAATTAATGCCCCGTTTCATATCTGATATACTCAAACTCCCCTTGGGTCTCCACCCCACGCACACGCGCACACACACACACACACACACACACACACACACACACACACACACACACACACACACACACACACACTTGGACCACACGCTGAGATGCTACGTCCTGTTTTGTTGCATCAAATTCATTTCAGCATCACTGTGTCGGCATCCATACGTATTGATGTTGTTGTGCGCGGCGCGTGCGAGTGTCTGCGTGCGCATCAGTAATTGTCCCCATGTGTCACATGTAAACACTGAAATGGAAAATTATCTTGACCTTTTCATCCCTGTATTTTGACTTCCACCATCATCCGCCTGATGTGTGTGTGTTTTTAATGCTCACGTTCGCGTCACAGCTGGAAACCTCATCCTCATTGTGTTGACACGAGCTGTGTGTCTGTGTCCATGCTGCTGGATTCAGCCAGCGGACAGAACAGCAGCAGCCATGTGTCTTCTCTCCTCCGCAGTCATACCTGACTTTTTACACAACACACCTAATTGGATTAAGACGCATGTCTACATTGATTAAATGGCATCCGAGGGTGTTTATTTATGAGCTGGTAGGTGGCAGGTTGATCTGATGTTGAGATCGCTACTCTTATTTTAATGCTATATATATATATATATATATATATATATATATATGTGTGTGTGTGTGTGTATATAAGGTTAGTGTTAGGATGGAACCAAATATGTGTCACAGGACAATGGGGTGATGTGTAATACTGAAGTAAAATGCTGAGCAGTGCATTTCTAAATAGTCACTTTGTATAGTTTGTCAACTGGATGTTGTGTCTCTGAGCTTCATATAATCAGGCTATGGAACAGTAAGAAGATAGAATACTTTGTGTTCATCCTTCCTAGTTTATCCACAAACATGTCATGTTTTCAGTCTCAGGCTAATCTCGTGACCTTTTGACTTTAATTTTGAATAATTAACTGTGGAAAGCCAGTTTCCTTTGATATTCATTTAAACTAAATGACTGAAGAATAAACTGATGAAAGTGCATTTTTTTAATCAACTAGATCACCCCCCCCCCCCAACGCCTCATGCGGAAGTGTCCTTGGGCAAGACACTGAACCCCACATTGCACCTCCACGTGCTCGGAGATCAAAAGTGCTGCAAATAGAAGCAGAGTGTGAAGGTTTGTGTGAGTGGGTGAATGTAAACGGTTCTGTAAAGTGCTGTGAGGGGTCTTCAAGCTTTATAGGAATACACATCATGTACCATTCAACTGTCACAATACTGCAGGACAGCTGCTGTGTGTGTGTGTGTGTGTCAGTGTGTGTCAGTGTGTTTGTGTGTGTGGGAGGGGGGGGGGGTGTGTGTGTGAAGGTTTCCAAAACCCTGAGAGTCCACAAGCTTCACTCAGTGTGCCGACCTTAATTAAATCCTGTGCGTCTCGCTCCTTCAACACAGACACTCGGACGTGTGCTGCCACTCCACGGTGAAGGTGAAGGTGTTCCCAACAACTTTCTCCTCCACGCTGCTCTCATCAACGAGGTGGGGGGGGCTTCAGAGAACAGATGGTTTCATCCTCAGCCAGGTCAGTGCGCGCAGACCACACAGGTCTAACGGATGGTCACAATGGTTTGGATTGAAAGTGTTATTCTTGCTTTGTGGAATCACCTCAACTGGGAATTCATCTGCACAACTTATGAGTCGGGAATATTTTTGTGCAAAAGCACAAAGCTGATTTAAAGTGGTGGCGCAAAACGGCTGCAAAAGTATAAAATATGACATTAGCTGTTTTCGTTCCTCTTCTTTTCGGAAACCGAAGATCTAGTTTGCTCCGAGTTTTATTATTTATTGAAAAATAATGTTTCTGAATTCAAGGCCAAGACTGTGAAAATCTAACACTCTTTAATACAGAGGAGAAAAAAACAGAAATTAAAGGTGCAGTGTGTAGACGTGAGGGAAATGTCTCAACAGATGTGTGTGTATATATATATATATATATATATATATATATATATATATATAATTCTGTGTTTGTAATCACGTTAATAATCCCCCGAAATTCAGAATCGCTCAAGCAAGACGTTTCTAACTACACAAGAGTTGGTCCTCCTTCATGAAGTGTCTGCCATGTCTCTGCAAAAATGAACAATCCAAGATTTTTTTTCCTCTGACGGCCACTGATTCTCATAAACACTTGGACTACAAATGGACTGTGAGGCAAAACGTTTTTGTTTTGGTGGCACTCTACTGTTCACCCAGCTCTCCAGCCCCAGTTATTAGAGTTCTGCCCTCCTCTGGCAGGTGGAGCTCTGCTGAAGCACCTCGGTTAAATGCCTGGCGCACCAACCCTGAGTGGAGAGAGTTGGTGGCTGCCGTGGGTTCACTCCACCGTTTCCTTTTGTGTGTGGAAACTCCATTTAGGAGCTATTATCTTCCGCTGCTGCCTAATCTGAGCTGGCCGAGCTGTAGACGTCGCAGCAATCAAGAGCAGGGACGCAGGAATAAAGTGCCTTGCACTAATGTCACTTCAGGAAAGCTCCGCGTGAGTCGTTTCACAGACTCATATCCGATCACAAGCTGAAGAGAAGTAGCCAAGTGAAATGTGAATTTCTCATTTTTTTAAAACTTGAAACCGCAGGTGGTTGTTGAGAGGAACGTCTGACCCTCGGATCTGTTTCTGACTCTGAACAGACGTTTGGGGAGTTTTAGACAAACTGAGGAAAAATAAAAGGCGTGAAGTCAAACAGCCTGGTTTGATTTGTGGCGGCTCGGTGTAACGTCGATGACCTTTGTGCGCTGCTGGAGATTTATTATACTTGTCCCCAAAGCTGACGATTACTGTACAAATGTGCGGAATAATTCATTTAGATTAGATGACAGAGGACTGTGATGATGATGATCAATAAATTCCCACTGCGTTTGTCGGAATAGTTCTTAATCACTGAGGATCTAAGCCCCTTCACTACCTGCACCTAAACCCTCTATACATCCATCTTCTAGCGTTCTTATTTTTTCAATCAATTCAACTGCAAAATTGCAATGTTTGACCTTATAATAGAATATCACAGTATTTTAAAAAGTCAAAACATGTTTAGATTAGAAATGTGTTAGTCTGCCTCTCCTCAGCTCAGTTCTGCTCCCGTGACTTCTCCGCTCCAGCACATTGATCCCCAGTAACATATTCTTTGTTTGTCGGCACTTGTTCCCCGCGGGAGGGAATCACAATCAAGCTGCTAAAACATATTTACACATAATCTTGTAATTATGTGATAAAGTGTATTTCCTTTTCAACAGAGTGAGTGAAATATCCTCAGTTTGCTTCTCCCATCTGCACATGTCACGTGCCGACTCCACTCACCTGTTCCACTTCTCTCCCAGTTCAGTGCCTCTACACTAATACTCATGGACTGTATCTGAGTTGTCACTCTACATCATGGTGGGTTAGTCAGAGGTTCACTGGGGTCACCACTGACATTCAGCCATTACAGTAATTTTACTTTAGAGACTTTCTTTCTTTCTTTCTTTCTTTCTTTCTTTCTTTCCTCCTTTCTTTCTTTCTTTCTTTCTTTCTTTCTTTCCTCCTTTCACAAAGTTTCTACACTGAGTTCCTGAGTGTGAGGAGGAGAAGCTCGTGAATGCTCTGGTCTGACTCACCAGCTACTCCACAATTAGCTGTTAAAGCTGTTAAAGCCACTATTCCAGCTGGAGACTTTGCAGAAAAAGGTTATAGCACTTTGAAGTAGAGTGGAACAGTTCATTTACAGAAACATCAAATGTGTTCAGAACAAATGAAACAACAGATATCTGTCATCATCTTCACCCTTCAAAATTCAAATTTCAAAATCTAAATTTCAAAATCCAAATGTCAAATTTCATAACATCTCCTGTTGAACTTGATTGTTGAAAACACCTTTTTACATGTTCTTGGTTTAAGTCAACTCTACAGTAAAAGCAGTAGAAACAGTCACCTGTTGATACAAACCCATAGATTTGTGTCTGAAGCTATTATGGGATGGTTCTGCAGTCGCAGAGGCTTGTGCTCCCTCAGCCATCTCACATGTTATATATGGTGAAATAACATTGTTTTTTTGACATTTCAACACAATTTAGTTTCATTAAAATGGATTAAGAAAATACAATATTTAAAAACAGTTTATTAACACGATTCAAATGACGCCTGAGAAGGTGTGAATTAGTATTAAGGTAGTAATTTACACTGTGTGTGTGTGTGTGTGTGTGTGTGTGTGTGGTGTGTGTGTGTGTGTGTGTGTGTGTGTGTGTGTGTGTGTGTGTGGATTGTCACAGCAGAACAAAGCTGCTCCACCTCCACCTCCCCTCTCTTCTTCTCAGCAATCTTCGTCTCAGTGATCCTGGCACAGTTGGGAGGCACCTGTGGGCAGAGATTGACAGGTAGCGATAGTTTAATGAGCGTGTGTGTTTGTGCGTGCGCGCGCTCGCGCGCGTGTGTGTTTTCACGCCACATCCCCCTGCATTGCAGCAGCTCTAAGTATGTACAGTCCGATATTGATGCAGCGAGGGAGCACGATGACGACCACACCTCATCTCCCTCTCTAATCCGGCGTCAGCCATGTCTTACACAGAGCGTACGCTCGTAGTTGCTGCGCGCAGGTGATTCATCACTCTGTTGACGGAGCTCCATCCCGGGTTGAATGCGTTGCCACGTGGCCGATGATGAGGGATGTGACGGCGTGCGACAGGGTAAAGGTCACCTCGGCAGAAATCCTCCGTCTGCTGGAGGGATGAGTATCGATGTCTGGTCGGGGAGTTTCGCCGTGGTGTCGGCGTGAAATGAGGCTGATTAAAACCTGATTGTGAGGACGTCGCGTGACAGAGCCGGTTTTAGGTCATCTGTCAACGTGCAGACAGGGAGGAGGCGTGTCCGGTCGTCGCCGTGTGGAGAGGAGTGGCTCTGACACACTCTGTAGGGTGCAGCGGTGGCGTAGAGGTATTTGCTCATACGATGCACTTATAGTACAAGTGCCAGCAGCCGCAGTGACCGTGCAGTTTGAAACTTCAACAGCTGAACCCACTGCCCTCATTTACTGCGAGAGTCACGGAGGTAACGTCCCTGCCGTTAAGGATGAATTAATATCATTTTGTTTGTTGTTGTCGTCGTCGCACTATTTTCTTCTTGTGGTGCGGTTGTTGCTCTATTTATTGTCAACCCTCCTGTGTGTAATAGAAGAAAAACAAAAAAACTGCGCAGTGCTGAATCTGCCAACACAAATTGCGTGTATGTGCGAACACATTCTTGGCCAGTAAAGCTGACAAAGCTGATTTCTAATTCGCGGACTCATGACAAGTCCAAATTGTTTCTCACGGTTCATGTTTGGATCCCAGTAACGCTGAGGTGGATCCTGTCGTGACGACAGCGTGACACAGCTGAAGCAGGGGGATGCTGAGAAGTTAGTGGGTCACACGTGATGTCAAGGCTGCGATGACGTCATCACACGATTTCCTCGGTCCTGTTGTGTCTCTCTCTCTCTCTCTCTCTGTATGTGTTGTATAGAGAGATGTGCTCTATAGGAGAGCGTGGCCTTCATGCTCAGGTTAGACTGTGTAGTCAGTCCCCCCCCCCACACCCCCCCACCCCCCACAGAGTCCAAGGGTAAATGATTCATATCGTTCATGGTTCATTTCCAAATGTGATTTTCATCTGAATAAGATTCTATTTTTTCCCCCAAAATATCCACATTTCTTATGGAATGTTTGGACGTTAGACACACCTCCATGTGATATATGTGCAACGCTGACTTTAGTTTGAGAAGCTTTATGTGGAGCCAGAGTTGTTGTGGAAGGGCTCTGTGATGTAGTTAGCAAGTGGTGCCCGGTCCAGATGCTAAACGATAGAGATAGAGAATAAAGAGGAAATAGTACGAATGTCTTCGATTCGGTGTCTCGGGGAAGATCTTTGTACATCCCATCGTCTCTGTGTTGAAATGACTTTGCTAGTTTTATGTTGTTAGACATGGAAAATCACCATGTGTTGGACATATCCTCCATGTGACAAAGCAACACACGCTGTTGCTGCTGCTGCTGCTGCTGCTGCTGCTGCTGCTGCTGTTTTGTAGCCTCATCAATAATCAATCTTACTTTCCCCTCAGATGGAGGCTGGAGGATTGAATTTAAAGTGACCTTTACCAGCTGGTCACGACACGATCACACACATTAAGGCCCTTGAAAGTACATGAATCTGATTACTCATCCCATGACGGCTGGTCTCTACTGTAAATGTGCATTCCAAAGAATTTTAGATAAAAAGTAGATATGAACATCTACAAGACCTGCTCAAAGAAAACCATATCTAGGTGTCTACAGCTGGCTGCACTGCCCCCTGGTGGCGTTTTTGTGTTTGTTTTTTGACGGAATAATGTCAAACGCTGCCTGACAAACATTTATTTTCCGCGTATTTCACATTGGTTTGACTGACAGATAAAGAGGAGATATGATTTGCCTCCACATCATTGTGGCTTCACCTGTCAGCAGGTGTCGTCAGGCGGAGTCGTGTGATCAGTGACACGGCTCCTCGATCAAAGTGCCGTCGGAACACAAACACAAACACTGCACGACGACGACATCTGTTCAAATGTAAACCTGACACCCTCTGTGGCCCCTGTTAATGCAACTTCCTGTACCGATCGCTTTTAATGATGATGTCTGTCGGTGTCTCAGTGTCACCGGGGCCCGACCCCCTTTTGTTTTGGGATTTGGATTTGAATGGGCTGTTGAAGTTGCATAGACCACAGCCTGGATAACGTAGAGCCACGGTCCACTTCAGACAGTGGCACGTGGCTCTTCAGGGTTTATACTTGTTCAATAAAACAGATGTTATTCCAGAATTGTTGAGTTTTAAACAGCAAATGATTAAGGACAATTGATGGACATTTGCTGTGTTTTGCCAACTTTTAACAGTGGCCCAGACTTTTCTGTATTTTTCTGTATGTGGCCCCAGTTGAAGCATTTTTTAGGACACCCCCTGCCCTTAACATGTAACACTCTGGGTATTCTGTAACACAGATGTGAAGCTAAAGTCAGCGGTGACCGTAACACAAGTACCACACAAAACAAATCTGGGTGAAGTGCTGCCACGGCTTTGATCTGGCTAACATGAGAGGTGCGACCATGCACGGAGCATCATTCCGCACAGCATGCGGGCCAGATGGTGGAGTTCACTTAGCCAATTCTGCACCACAACAGCTTTGCTATGTGAGGCTGTTCCTGCACTGCCTGATTAGAAATACTGGAAACTGAGTGGTATGTCATTAAGCGATTTCATCAATTAAAAGATGATATCGCTGGAAAAAAAATTGTTGTCGTTTAAAACCTAAACTTTTTTTTTTTCATTGTTTACCCTCTTTCATTCATCACACCCAACACGGATTTGCCGTTTATCATTTTAGAAAAGAGGGAGCGACTTAATTGAAAATTCAGAGATAAATCCCGGATAGATGTGATAAACTGGGCCGCGTCTCCTGTCCAACATTCATCGTTCAACGTTTGTGTCTTGTATTCAGCATTTTCACATTCATCATTAGTAAATCCCTCTTCGGTCGGAGTGCCCATCATCACATACACACCCATGATATTTCCACGGTCACGCAGACATGCATGGAAACGAGCCTCATCAACATCTCTTCCTCCACCCTCCTCATCCTCTCTCCTTTCACTCACTCTCCTCTGTTTATCATCTTCATCTCCGCACATTACGTTTTCCTCTTGGTTTTCTATCTGACCCCTGACTTCATATGATATCTTCATCCCTCCTCCTCCTCCTCTTCCTCTTCTCATTAGGTAGCCATCGCATTCACCCGCTCACCATTTCACTTCACATCCTCTACATTATTCCTCCATTCCCTTGTTTTTGTTGTCCTGGGCTGTCTGCCCTCTTCCTCTTTTCCTTCTCTCTCTCTCTCTCTCTCTCTCTCTCTCTCTCTCTCTTTCACCCCTTCATCTCATCCATTCTCTTCCTCTCTATTCTCTGCTTTGTCCCGGTCTCTGTGCCACTCTGCGCCGCCACCCTCTGCTCATCTTCTCTCTCAGTCTCACCATCTCTCTCTTTCCTCCTCTTCTCTCTCACACCCCCGCCCTCCCCGACCCTCTCTTGCCCCCCCCCATCAGCCCACACCTCTTTGCCTCTCTCTCTCTCCCCCCTTCCTTGCCAAAGTGATGGAGTTGTGTTTTTATAGGAAGTGACAGTGTAAAGAGCTGTATAAAGGTTACAGTGGCTTCCTCTATGACACCACCATATTACTTATCACACTCTCTCCTTACACACACACACACACACACTCTCACACACACACACACACACACACACACACACACACACACACACATTATCCCTGGGCACTTTGCCTCACCCAGGGACACCAAATAGTAGGAGTGAGGGATTTTTATTCATTGACATGTTGCAAACCCCCCCGGTTCTCCGTCTCTCTCTCTCTCTCTCTCTCTCTCTCTCTCTCTCTCTCTCTCTCTCTCTTTCTCTCTCTCTCTCTCTATCACATACAATAAACTTGCATTTAAACCACCACCACCACCACCTCCCCCTTCACCTCCATAGAAATGAATGCATCCAGACAACAATTGCACTTTGCTCATTCAGCCCCCACTGATTTTTTTCTGAGGGGAGATCAAATGCTGACTTCTGCTGATGCGGGATAAAAACCGAAGTTGCCTGTCAAAGTTAAAAGAAGTTACCCCAGAGACATTCTGTGAAATCCATGCAATACATGAATGGATCTGAGAGAGTGACAGGTTGTAACATGCAAAGTATCGGAAACAGGCACACGTCTTTGATTTTGACAGGGATACTGTACATGAGTGGATGAGGGGAATCTGGCGATTTGACTCTACTCATAAAGTGAATGTGTGTGATTACGTAACTCCTCCCCCTTCCTGAAAGCCCAGCATCAGCCTGGCCTCAGGTGTGGTGATGATGTTTAGATCATGTGAGATGATAATATAATTATTTAACAAATACAAAGCCACACGTGTGTAATATACTGCACCTGTAAAGGAGTATTTATGCGCAATGTTAGACGCATGGACAGAAACAGACAACGACTTCTGTCTGTTCTCTACATCTGGCCTGTCAAACATACGGCCCGCGGGCCAAAACCCGCCCACCAGAGGTTCTAATCTTACCCACGGGAGTATGTTGCAAAGTGTAGAAATTTGAGAAAAGGTTTGACGACCCGCGCTTACTATGCCGTGACACTAGGGGGTGCATGTCCTGCTATTCATTTACTGTACAAAGTTGTTTGACGAAAGCTTAAGGATATAGACCGGTAACAATAACAACAAATTAAATAAGAGCCGCCTACATTCTCAAGCTAACTCACAAGTTCTCTTGAGGTCAGGGGTCAGCACGGTCGTCGTGGCAACACGCACGCTCTGACCGACCCGTGCACTTCCAACGTGAGGTGTCGAACCAGTTGCGCTTTGCGTGTCGACTCGACTTTTCCAAGCTCAGAGTGAACTGACGGTGATGAGGTCAGACGTACGCAGAGCGCACATGCGGAGATCCCGCCGCCCCTGGGCCTCTCCCTATCCAGGCAGCTTTGACTGACAGAATCTTATCGGATCATTCAACTTTGATTCCGACTGTAAACACACACAACGTGACTGACAGCGGCTGCACGCTAAAGCCTTCTTAAATATGATAGGTCACCGTATCCACCCACTGCTTCCAGCTATGTGTGTTTGTGGGGTGATTTTCTTTCGGTGCATTTGTCCAATTTGTGTGTTACAATACATTTCAACTTGTAAAACTACTGTGTGTGTGTGTGTGTGCGTGTGCGTGCTCTGTATTCTCCCACAGTCCACCTGTCAGTCAGGGCGAGTGATGCTTGTTTGTCAGCTGTCAAAACTCAGTCGTACACACACACACCCACAGAGGAATGAAAGGGGTCACGCCGACACACACACACACACACACACACACACACACACACACACACACACACACACACACACACAACCAGATACAGTATATTAAGCACACACACATACGAGCTCACACCCAGACAACTCTTTGCCGTATACGCCCCCATGTTCCTCCTGTGTGACGGCCTGTCGAACACGCTAATGGAAGGAGCTGCGCGGAGAAGGCGGCCATATTCTTTCCTATTCGCGCTGTCAGCTGCGATTAATCTGAAAACACTGTCCTCCAAGAGGCGGGCACTTTTAGCATTTAGAGGCCTGCCGGGGATTGGATGCACGGCCGGCGCTTTTTACAAGTGGCTTCTTCAACAAATTGAGTTTTGAAACTCGAAGATATTTTGTTTATGATTTTCTCGGCTTGGGTGTCTATCTATCTTTATTCGTATCAAATGTGAAAAGCACGCTCGCCCCCTGTGTATTCGGACAGATTGGATTAGCTCTGAAGATTGGCTCACCCAAAGTAAAACAGCCCCTCACTCTCTGTTTGGACGCCCTCGCTGTCTTTCCTTTGTCTCCCGCAACACATTCCTCTGTCTGTCTTTCTATTCCTTTTTTACTCGTGACAAATGATTGTCACGCTGCAGCAGTCTGTGTGTGTGTGTGTGTGTGTGTGTGTGTGTGTGTGTGTGTGCGTGTGTGTGTGTGTGTGTTTATGAGAGAGCGATCATACACAGGTATTTCTGTCATTGTGTGTTATGGGAAACAGAGTCTAATGTGTTTATAATTGACTTCAGCCCCAGCCGACTGGCTCAGTGGGCAACAGATGCCACCGTTGCTGCTGCCGCGTGTTGCCTGCGTGTGTGTGTGTGTTTGTGTGTGTGTAAGAGAGGGAGCCAGATCTATGTCTAACCACCATGCATAATGATGGGTTAATGAACTCTTGGGTTTAACTGTATAAACACGCATATTTTGTTTGCATGTAATTACTTACATGTGTCATGTCATGTCATTTTCAACAGCTTATCCAGTAACGTGGGATAACGATGTTTTTTTACCAGCACACACCGGGGCCATTCAGAGTATCAGTGGAGTGGCCACCGCAGCAAGGACAGTCCGGGCTGGGTTCGAACCCAGGCGACTGCCCTAATCACTGAGCCACTGCCTACCCCGTTCTCCTCTATGGGTGATGCCTTTTCAGACGCGACCTCTAGAGGTCACCTGGAGGAGTTGCGCTGCGTCAGCACCGGTGGGTGCAGCGGGCAGGAGGCATGATGTCATGTTTAGCTGTGGCCTCAGAGATCATGTGTGTTTGTTTACAGCACATCCACACTGACTTCAGCGCTCACCACCAAAAGCCGTCCTGACGTCTTGGCTGATATTTTCTTCGCCTGTGGCCTCTGTTTTTGATCTGCAGGTGTTTCGTTTTTTTTCAGACGTCATCAACATTTCTGCTGACTCAGCGAAGGTCTCCTGCTGTGTTCTTCCATTGAATCATCTGTGCACTCTCACTCTCACCACTCATTCACTCACTGTCATTTGCCTTCTCATAAAAAGCCCATATACAGAAAATGCCCATCTCAACCCCAGCCCTAACCCTAACCCTAATCCTAATCCTAACCCTAATCCTAGCCCATTTAACCTTTGAACTTCTGGGCAGGTCTCAATGCAGTGTACCTTGGCACTAATCTTGCTTTAATGAGTCAATTGCAGCTATAGTCAGAGGTGTTGAAGTATCTTGACTGACAGTTGACTGTGACTCGCGATTGATTGAGCACGTGTTGTGGCGAGACTGCGGTACTGCGGTTCCATCCCTCCCCAGTCGTTGGCTTCGAACAACGCCGTCTTTGTCGTGCTCTGCTGCGGAGCCATGTTGTGTGTATTTACTGATGGAGCGCGAGCCGTCCACTCACGGTTACACCACCTGCCGACGCCCGGTCGGAACGCGTCCTTCGACTGCCACGCGCCCGTGATGTGCTCATAACTTTGAATCCAATAAAGCCGCAGGTTGATTTTCATGCGCGCATGTGCTCCTCTTCGAATCAGCCATAATAGCCCGGAGGAGAGAGAGCGCGGGGGGGGGGGGGGGGGGGTTTTTCCCGGGGGCGGCGGGGGGGGGGGGGGGGGGGGGGGGGGGGGGGGGGGGGGGGGGGGTTATTACAGCGGGGCTGATGGGGACAGATGTGATCCAGTGGTTTAATTACTAATGATTGTCAGTGTGGTCCTGCATTTGTTAAGATGCTACTTCATTATCCTGCACTGCACTTTCTCAACTCCCTTCACTTCACTCAGTCTGAGTTATTCACTTTCTTTTCCTTCCTATTAACTTCTCTCTCTCTCTCTCTCTCTCTCTCTCTCTCTCCCTCTCCCTCTCCCTCTCAGCGCCTCTCCCCTTGTGTTCAGACTGTATTTTAATAGAAATATATTGTTTATGGACTGGGAGCTGTAATCAGATTTCTCCCCTCCCGCTGACCTCATTAGTATTGACCTGTCCTTCTGTGATGATGTCATAGGCGGCTGTTGTGAGCCGGCCAATCATCTGCTTTTAAAAATTGGGTTGTCGCAACGATATGTGTCTTCGTATCCTTTCTGGTATGTACACACACACACACTCACACACACTCTCACACACACACACACACACACACACACATTTTGGTACCTTTATTTGTGTGGCATATTAAGGTTCAGTGTTGTTGAGAAAAATAAAAAGTGAAAATTAAATATATTATATGTTACGCAAGGACATATTATGGGACATGTGAATTAAATCTCTCGGCTGAGAGTATGACAGACTGTGACTGTGTGACGGAAAATGTGAAGCCATGACGAAGCAAATTGTGTTGCTTTATCTGTTTATAACTCCATTCTGCCCTGCGCCGTTTCTCTGAGATGTGATCAGTTCTGCTAAATACCACCAAGCCTCTCCATAGAAGATCATTCAAACTAAATACTATCAGCCATAGGTTTACAGCAGCTAAATATTACGGGCCATGTCAGGAACACCATGCTCCATAATGGGCTTCACTAGGATCAAGCTCTGGAGAGCCAGGTTCAGCTAACACAGACAGTTATCAGCTGCCAGGTGAGACTGGAAACTCTGACTCAAAGCTCAACAGAGCTCGCTAAGCCTCTAATCTCACTTCACACCCTCCGACAGAGCACATGGGCATCTGACGCTGTCGTTCATAAACCAAGCCACAGAATCCTGATCTTATTCTCTTATTATGAGAATCCAGGGCTCGTTCTCGTGATTCTTCGCCCGGATCTAGTTTCCTCTCCTCCTCCTCCGACGCGTCTGATGCATATTTCATATTTTTTTCATCCGATAACAATCAAACAAACTTTGACTCCCCTCCACGTGTCAGATGTAGACACTGATCATCACTCTTTGTTCAAAATTGTGCTGTTTATTTATTCAGCGTTTAACATCAACACTGTACCAGCTGAGGACCGATACATCATTCACGTACTGTATCCGCCATCGCACGCCTCTCCCAACCATTTCCATTTTTAAACGCGGGACACACGCGCGAGCAAATGGGCGAGCGGGTGCATCATTACGAGACTGTGTGTGTTTTCCCGCGTTGCGCAGTCGAACTTGTGTTGTAGCAGTGATGAATGTAAGCAATATGTGAGCACGCCAGAGGGCTTCCATCAACAGTGTATGAAAGCCAGCTTCAGCATGATTCATTAGACCGAGGGTGGGAAGCAGAAATAAGGGGAGAAGAGGGGAGGAACGGGAAGTGTGAGATAAAAGTCGGGCGGGTGGAGACAGGTGGAGAGAAAAATGGAAAGAACAAAAAAAATTTCAGATAAAACAAAGAGGCTCCTGAGATATTGGGAGAGAAGGGATGCGGAGACAATGGAGAGGAATGTGTTTGTGACGCCACAGCGAGACGCAGTGATGGACAGGAGGTTTTTCTCTGAATGAAAACAGGAGGTGGAAAAATGTAATTCTTCCACAAATGTGATCAATTATCTTCCTATTATCTTTACTGCTTTTTCATTGAGGTTTGTGAACAAGACGGAGTTCATTCCAGCTCATGGACTCTATGGACATGTTCTTCACAGGGTTGACACGCAGAAAATCACATTCTCATTCACTTCCATATGTGTGTGTGTGTGTGTGGGAGAGAGAGAGAGAGAGAGAGAGAGAGAGAGAGAGAGAGAGAGAGATCTGTCAGTGTAAGCATTGTGACTTCTTAGTGCTAGACTGCCATTGTGATGTAATAATAAGCGATCATATGATGTGTGTGTGAGTGTGTGTGTGTGTGTGTGTGTGTGTGTGTTTGAGTGAGAGTTTCCCCTGAGGCAGATAAGGTATGTTTCCTGGTGGGTAGAATGGCCCACAGTGAGTCCTATTATCAGCCTGTCACACACACTCACATCCAACTCTCGACACACACACACACACACGAGACACACACAGACATACGCGCACACACACACACACACACATACACACACACTCTTTCGAGGACGTTGAGCTAAAGGCTCCAGAAAAACAGGAAAGAAAATAAGTGAGACATCATCTCTTTTTCTGGTTGTCTGTCTGCTTAGACTCTCTCTCTCTCTCTCTCTCTCTCTCTCACACACACACACACACACACACACACACACATTACCTCTTACTCTCTATTCTGTCCCTGCGTGGGCTGCTGGATATTGCCATGTGATGGTGCACTTAAGTCTGATTTGTTCGTGCGGATCGGCCCGAGCACTGCGTTAACAGCAAACACACACACACTCAGTGAGCACGGAGATCGGTTAGACTCCCTGAGGTTCGGTTTGAGGAGGCTCATTCTTCCAGAGGTCATTAGCCAGTCATTGCACACACACACACACACACACACACACACACACACACACACACACACACACACACACACACACACACACACACACACTCACAGACAGGCTGAAGTAGCACAGATTAAAACCCGCGACCACACACACTCTCGCTCATCCAAACGGTGTCAGACACTTGAACCTGCTAAGGGAGGTGTCGGCGGTTAATGCAAAAAAATGAATTCGAGGCATTCGAGCAGCCGTCACTTAGCTGTGGCACTGTGAACCCTGGTGCTTATGTGTGTGAGTGAGTGAGTGTGTGAGTGAGTGAGTGAGTGAGAAACACAGATTTCAATGTAGATATTTAAATTGGATTTCATCTCACCAGCAGTTCCCCCCTCAGTTTGACAAATCGTGTCGTTGAGAGTGTTCAGGAGTGAGTAAACAAAGGACAGGGACTCTGACAAAACCGCTGCATCACCGGTGAAATGTCATCTGACGAGCTGACATTTGGAGGCTAGTTGTGTCAGGTTTGTGTTCATATCACAGCGCACAGCAAATCACTGCTGGTTCCTTCATTTAATGTTGATATTTGGAGGTTTCAAAGCTGAACTCCTGTTCAGTGTAAGATACAAATGACTGGTATCACTGAGGTTTATGGAAGTGCAGAGAAACTGTGGCAGCGAACAGGAAGTACAACAGAGACTTTCCCACAACTGAGTAAATAAATAAAAAAGAAACAGTGTGTTTGGTGCAGAAAATCAAAACACGGCCTCAGGAAGTAGTTTGCAGATATTTCGGTTTATCTTTATAACTTTGATCATGTTTGGATTTAGACCGTCACTGAAGCTGCAAGTGCATCAGAGATTACGTTCCAGAGTCAGAAGCAGCCTTTCTACGGATGTGATGGCGTCACATGCTACAGACTCTGCATTGCATGTTTTATCCCATCACACTCTCACTGATGAATTAACAGGAGGATTCACCTTTGCACTGAGAGAGACCAACTTCACGTTTACCATAACAAGAGGATTTGGCTTGACAAAGAAAGAGAGTTGGAGGAAAGAGGGGGAACAGAGTGAAGGAGGGAGACGGAGAGACAAAGGCATTATCTCCCATTTTCCTCTGCAGATGACAAGGGTGAAATAATTATTATCACACAAACAATAATCTGTCTTTCCTGCACCATCTCCCTTAAGTCACGTACATCGCTCCAGGCAGATAATATACTGGACTGCCTGAGATGCATTTGAATATTTCTTTGGCAGGAAATCACATTACTGGCTATTAAAAAGTAATTATTTGTACATAAATTCCCTGCAACTTTGAGCCTCGTCTTGGCAGATGCCCG
>JAFBJT010000881.1:0-47077 GCA_016785325.1 Chascanopsetta lugubris
CACGATAACCCCCACTCACGATAACCCCCACTCACGATAACCCCCACTCAGGTGATTCCCCCTCTATCCCTCTGAAGCTGATGTAACCGAACCCACTGACATGTTTCACTTCCTTATCCGGATGGAGCCGTGGGCAGCGGTCTGTGGGCTGAGGTCGACATATGGAGGTGACGGCTGTGCGGGTCTGACCCCACCCCCCTGCCCCCGCCCCCTCCACTCCGCCCTCTCTCCTCCACCTCTCAGGACACAGTAGGTGGTGGCTGGAAGGGGAAGGGGGCGTCTGCCGTGGCCCCTCCATGCTGACTACAACAGGCTGGACATGTGGCACAGCATCTGTCTCCGGAGGGCAGGGCCACACCGAGGACCAGCCTCCGTAGCAACCACATATGTCCACCTTCTATCTAAGAGTCATACATGTACTGCTTTGTCCACTATTGTCCACTTAATTGGAATAAGCTATTATCCTACTTTATCATTAAGGGCACATAACAAAAAAAGGCATATCTACACTTCCCTCCATTATTCAGACATTAAGCCAAAATGTAATACCACCATGTTCTGGTGCAGCTGTAGTAATTACGGGAGAGCTCCACGGTTGTGTCGGACCAATCATTGGTCAATTGCTTCAGCCCGTTTTTGCAGCATCAGATAACACATAAAAAAACAATTCATCATTCAATACAAATCAACATTCATTCATCGTGTTCCATGTCCACTGTTTTTTTACCTGCAACTTCACCTCTAGATGTCCCGAAATGTTACACACTGCACCTTCAAGAGAAAGCCCGTACAGAGCAGCAATGAGGAACGTAACATCCAGAGAGAACAGAGATGAGGAACGTAACATCCATAGAGAACAGAGGTGAGGAACGTAACATCCATAGAGAACAAGCACCTTGAGACAGCACACAGGGCAGTAAGTGGCTCTTGTGTAGATACAAGCCGTTGTACAGTGTCACACAATCCTGCTGACTTTGATACAACACATCGGTCCCGCGAGGCTCCGGGAGCCAAGAGGCCGAGGCGCAATTTAACATGGCCACGAGCAAAATGACAAACGGCAGAATTGCGGCGGTCTGGTCGGAGCCCCGCGGTCACACACCCGAGGCCGCGCTTTCAGGAGATACCGCACCAAAAAGAAAAATCATCACAAATGAAACATTCCAAAGTAAATGGTCTGACAAGGCTCGTAAATCTCCCAGCGCCGGCGGCCGGCGGCGGCAGCAGCTGTGGGAGCGGAGATAGCCACAGTGATGTAGGAGGCACTGGGGGGGGGGGGGAGGGTGGGGGGCAGGTCCTGAAAGCTGAGAGTAAGGAGTCAGCCTCTGTTAGTTTTTCAAAATAAAAGAAGCCGAGGAGTTCGAAAGGGCTGGGGGTCGTTATCGTGTGAGTCCAATATGGCAGCAATCTATTTTCGAGGGGTGTCATTGTTTTTTTTTTTTTATCCACAAAGGGGCTTTTAACATCTTTAAAGAAGAGTAATCACCCCAGAGGCCTTACCAGGAAGTGTCTCTGCGCCCACAGACGACATCCTCCTACATGTCACACATTATTTCATCCAATAACCTCTTTTATTTTGAAATGCACTGACAGGAAGCTAGCACATGCTAATGAGATGGTTATGTCTCTGCCCCGTCTTCTCCGGGGTTCGACAAATTGTCTCTCCCAGAATTGGCAGCAGACCACAGTTACTAGGCGACAATGCCTCTCTCCGTTTTGACCTTTGGTTAGCGGCAGTGTCCCGATGGCTCGGCACAGTTTCAACAAAGTTAGGCCCCGTGCAGGAAACTTTTCCAAGCTTGGAACATTTCCATGGATGGGGGAACAAACTGATTGTGCACAGTGTGTTGGGATCTTCTTCGCCTCGCTCCAGCATCCTACCTATCAGGTCGATTTGAGACTCTCAGTTGATCCCAGTTGGAAAACGCTGAGGTCTCCTCATACATGTCCACAGCTCCAGCTCCTGTTTACACCCTGTCCCTGAAATGCTGCCCCTCCCTCACACAAAAGCACAGTCTGCCCTGATTGCCCAGTTGGCTCAGTCTCTTGTGATTGGTCCACTTCTCTGAGCTCCACCCATGGACATATCAGACTCGATGCCATCAAGGAAGCCAAATATCATGAATGGAAAATGCCTGTGAGATAAAGAGCGCCCCCTCTGGCATGGAGGGTGGAATTGTAAACTAGAAATTCCTCCTACATACACAATTTCTATCCTTTCCACTCGGGATGAAGATGATCGATGACTCGTTTAAACATGGCAACATTCTCATCGAGGCTTGCCTCATCAGTTTGACTGATTTTCTTCCAAGTTTGATCAGAGAGAAACACATTCCCAAAGTCCTTTCCGTCTGAAAAGAGTTGGAAAAGCATCAAACTCTTATTCTCAGATGTCTCGGAGTTCATCCACCGAAAGAAGAGAAGTAGTCAAATCACACCACCGCAGCTGCTTGGGATGTCACCGCTCCTCTGAACCTTCAGTCCCATCAGGCAGCTTCTCTGCCCTGGTTTAAACACACCACGCTCTCAGCCGCCTTCACTTCCTATGCTGGTATCATGAGCGGGTGCTTTCCTCCTCGTTGTGCGGGAAAAGAACAAGGACACATTGAAATTTGTGTGAAAACGGGGAACAGATTGTCAAGACGCAGAGTGAGGATGGGGCGAGTGAAGGTTAGAGAGGAGGCAGAGAGAGAGAGTGGATGAGGAGAGGAGGGGATTTCGGAGGAGTCTCTCCGGATTTGCCGAATCCCTCCTGGTGCAGCCCGGGAGTTTGGGCACAGAGTCACAGTGACACAGTTACTGCCTGCAGGGTTAGCTCATCGCTTTCTTTCCCTCTTCCCCTCCGTCTGCTTTTCACACTGGTAATGAGAACTGTAGGTGTCTGCCGACTGTCTCACACACACACACACACACACACACACACACACACACACACACACACACAGCCGCACAGCGTTTAACTGGACGGCTGCCACGGCGACGGGACACTTACAGTGTGACGCGGAAATGGGAAGAGGATCTCCTCCGTGCAAACTACAGCTGCTCCTCTGTCATAGCTAATAAAACCTTTGCTATAACATTGTGCTGCTGCCGTATTCATTCATTCATTCATTCATTCGCCAATGACAACAAAAGGAGCCACGATCTCCTTTCCTCTCCTGGGGTTTCCATTTAATTGACAGGGCTAATTTTCCAGCGCTCCACCCGGGCACAGACATCCACTGTATCATTCCAGCATGAGAGCATAATGAGCTCACACTGTGGAGAACGCTCATAAAGAGCAAGAGACAGACGGCGAGGATGGCGGGAGAGCGTTTACATTTCGCAGAGTCCAACAGGAAGCCGCTGTCACCGGTGTTATCATCGTTACTCTAACTCAAACAACAGCATAGTATGTTTGTGCAGATTTCAATAAATCCGCTATATGAATGAAAGTCCACCCGCATGACCTGGACAACACATACGAAGAAACATCCCCGCTATCATTTACACTTAATTTGAAGGTAAAGAAGAAGAAGAAGCCTTGTGGAGAATTACCATGGAAACACTACATCATCATTATCCATGGCCGTTGCCATTTGATTGCGTTTTTCAGGGTGAATCTTATTTGCAGAGTCGGCGCTATTTACCAATGTGTCACACAACAAGGATTTAGAATCTTAACACATGGGATCAAGACCAACTCGGCGTCAGGAGCAGATGAAAAGGTGGAGATGGGGGGGCACTGGCCCCATCTGAAATCGGACTCGTGCCCCTGTCCTCTCATAACAATGATTATGAGAAATGAGTTCAAGTGCAAATGAGCTCTGGCTTTGATTCAAAGCCACAGAGGCAACTGTAGGCAAAGACTGTGCACTTGAACAAATCAACGTCAGTCCATGGATATTGGACATTAATTACTTGGCACCCTCTAAAGGCACCCCTGGACCCGGCTCTGCAGACCAAAACAACGTGCATATAGTGCATGGGTGTAAACCAGTTTAACTCTGAAAGACCCTGTTTCAGCACATGGCGCAAACACACACCAGCTCCCATCAGAGCCGCGAAGGAAGGCGCTCCAGTCACAGCGTAAACTAAAAAGGAGTATTCAGCAGTTCCACCCGGGCTCATTATGCTGGATCCAGTTACCCCGCTGTCTGTAACCGTGTAAGATACTAAATGATGAATGAGTCCTCGCTCGCTCTCTCACTCGCTCGCTCGCCCACAGTTCCCTCCGCACCGTGAGAGTAGCAGGACCACGTGTGTCTCCACCTCCTTATAAAACGACATCTCCGAACGCGCCACAAACGATCTTCCACACACGATTCTGTATTCCTCCGATCACTAAAGTAGTGGCACGTCTCCTTCCCGCTGGTTTTCCTGTCTAATCTCCGCATTCCTGCCCAGCCCAGTTGCAAGATGACGGGTTACACATTCACAGGGTTGAACTGCTGGTAATGACAGCGCAAGTGTTTGTTGTGCTGCCAATCAAAAGCATGCATCCGTTACAACTCGGTCATTCTGATATTCCATCCCCTGCGTTTTATCTCGGGACTCCACATGGAAGTGCCCCAAAACAAGGTTTTTCAAGAACTGTCATGAAAGCTGTCATATCGGGTCAAGGAGAGGAGGCAACGCAACACAAGTCCACTTCTGACAGACGGCAGATGAGAGGAAGAGAGGAAGGGAAGCGCAGAGCACGTTTGCCGCTGGCTCTTTGAAGCTCTCGCGTTCGCTCGGAGACAGTCGCAGGCGAGAGGAGACGTGATGAATCCCCCCGGAGCCGGCGCAGGGAACTTGGTCTCACATCCCCCTGCTACTGTGGAGGAATAACTAGCTCCACTCACTTTGATGGAGAGGGAGTGGAGACACACACACACACACACGCACACTTCAACCTTGTCTGCCTTCTTCTGACTTGGCACACGAGACATCTCTCCCACCATCATCATCATCCCTCAACATCCACACATCGTCCTCCTCCTCTTCCTCACTTACCTGCGCGATCTCATACAGCAGTTTGTAGTGTTCCTCCCGTTTCTGCAAGGTGCACAAATTGCAGCCCATTCTAGTTGTCAGGGAAACAGTGCTGAGTGCTGGATGGAGTGTGTGTGAGTGTGTGTGTGAGTGTGTTTCTGCTGCCTGCTGCTATGTGTGCACTCCGCTTGGGGCGAAAACACACTCCTCTTCCTCGGCTCCCCCACACCTCTCTCTCATCCGTGTATCCTCAGAGATCCCCGCGGTCACATGTGCAATTCAGTTGGTTGTGGGTGTAGTTCCTTCAGTGTGTGTGTGTGAGAGAGAGTGTGTGTGTGTGTGTGTGTGTGAGCTCTCTAAAAGCACCTGGCCTCCCTGCACCTCGCATGCCTACGTACAACTCTTCCCCCTTTGCTCTCTCCCTCTATCCTCCACCACCTCCTCCCTCAGTGTGAGCACACACTCCTGCACACACACACACACACACACACACACACTCTTTTGGCATCATGAAGACACACCCCCTCCTGTGGCAGCCCCATGAATAGAGAGCATCCTCATTGGCTCTGTGGAAGAAGAGGGAGGGGGCTGGTGTGTTATCTTGAGTGGGTTCACTATCTGAGCATCAGTGGTGTGTGCACGCAGGCACAGTGAAGGACAGACGCATGCGCGTGTGTGTGTGTGTGTGTGTGTGTGTGTGTGTGTGTGTGTGTGTGTGTGTGAGATACAGTCTAACTGGACTTCAAATGCCATCCGCACAGTTAATCAAGTTAGTGAAAGGGCTATTTGTCAGTGCTGGCGTTTGACAACTGGATTTGTCATGGAAATCAATCTCATTGGGATTCCAGCTGATAGCCTTTCACCCTGAGCCGAGTGGCGTTTAGCGGCTCCGCCATAGATTTACAGTCGCGTGGTGATGGTCACCACACTGATGCCCCCCCCCCCCCCAACCCCCCCCACACACCCCACACAACTCCTCACAAGGGCACCAGACCAGCCTCACACACACACACACAAGCAGGAAGAAACACAGACGAGTATTGATTGGCTTTAAATTAGCTCCTTAGCTCCTCCTCCTCCCCCCTGGATGGGGGGCAGAAGGGGGAGTGAGGAGGGGGAGTGATGGAAAAAGGAAGAGAGAAGTGGGATGGAAGACGCTGCGGAGATATCGCAGCCCTGTCACAGAGCAGATTGTGCCGATAGGCCCAAGCCGACAGGAACGTAATTCGTTTTTGTTTCAGAAATAATGAGACAAAGTTGTCAAAGGATATTTTTCACTACGATTCAACATCAACAGTACACAAGTATACATAGTATATGAAACAACTTTAAAGTTGTGATGATATCTGTAAGCTGCCATAGGTTTCCATGTATGTTTGCAGGTGAAAGGTGAAGTGAAAGGCAATAGAGGATCTGCAACCTGCCATCTGACTCATGACCAGCAGGGGGCAGCTCCACCGCCTGCAAATAAACTTTATGGTCTCAGTTGCGACAGTATAATGTAGAAACTATGGTTCCATTAACGTGGAATAGATAGTACATGGTGTGCATTGGAGCATGGGTGCGGGATGATCGACAGCTAGTATTGTTCCATGATTGCAAGAGGCCACATTCAAAAGCACCGAGTGACAACACTGTGGACTCATTGTGCCGAGGTGGATGTATTTGAGCTGAGATACAGCGAAGCCCACGGAGCTCCATGATGTGACCTTCACTTGAATGTGCACAGGTCTGTCTCCTCGAGCGCCAACTCTCACTCTGCGATACTTTCTATCACCCTGAAGACATTTTGTTTTCTTGCTATTTTACATGGAAACCATGAAGGTGGTTTAACTCGCTGCCATTCAAACTGCACCCAGCTTCTTAAGCCCAGTGCAGATTCCATTGAGACTGGTTCACGTCATATCACATGCTAGGTCACACACACCCGAACCCTGACCACACACATCATCACCCCGGAGAAATGTTGTCAAACACCTGCTTGTTGACGTATGATGCAGAAAATTAACACCTTGCTCATTTGCATTGATCGTCAGCGAGGCAGCAGTCACATTCCTCCCTCAGTTGGAATTCTGGTTGAATACATGTGTCCATGATTATACCTTTGCTCTGTGATCCCGGATACAGCCACGAAAACAGCTCCTGCTCCTGTACGGTATCATCGGAGGAGGTTCAGCTCGCACTTCAAATCGTCCATTCACAGCCTCTCAAACAGTGCCGTTATTGCACCCCCCCCCCCCAAAGCCTCATATTGCGCGACGTTGTATTGTAGCGACGGGCGATCTGTGCGCCGAGCTCCCGCTCCGATGGCAGATAAACGCCGTCGCCATGACGAATAGCCGTCAGCGGCGTAAGACTGGGGAGCAGAGGGCACAGATGCGTCATCCTCCTTATCACCAGTCATGCAGGTACAAGGACCATAGTGCTTCAGTCAAGGGCGTCGGAGCAGAACCAGATACAGCCCCCCAGATAACACTTAACCCCTCTGTGTCCCAGGCACTTTCTGTTCCGCTCCGGTGAGGTCACCGCTGACCTCTGGAGGTGACTGCAAGGCGTGACATCACCCTCTAATGAACTTTGAGGGCTCTTTGATTATTGTCTGATTTGCAGTAACACCAGAGTCACCGTGATCACACATGAGCTTGGATTTTGCCGATGGGGACAAAAACACACAGCTGGTTCCAAACACACCCACTCTGCGCACACCTCCTTTGTTCCATCGTATTTCTCCCACGTCCGTCAGAATGGACAGAATGACATCATCACTACAGGCTCATTTATGACCCGACGCCATCCTTCCCATTGTTCCCATTACCCACTTTACATCATCTTTACGGCGCGGCGCAGATCCCCCCTCATTCCCATCTAAAGACTGAAGAGCGTCGTATAACTTAAAGAGAGGTGGGATTTGAAACCTGGAGATGGGAAATAATTCCCAAAATGTCCACTTTGATGTCTGCATGCAACGTTTTGCATGTAAGGCTTTGCATGTTCGGCGGCAGGTTCAAACAGCCGCAGCGGCCATTTCATTCTTCACGGTGGAGCCCGTCCGTCGGTGTGCGATTCTCCCGTCAGTCAAAGGTTAACCAAAATGTGCGGCTGCTGGCCAGGGCAAAGTGTTGCACTTCAAAGGCGAGCCCGAGACGCCTCATTAGCATAACGTCCCCTCAAGGCTATGATTTAAAAGAAAGTGGGGGCCCCACTTCACACGTTTCTGCCTGAAAATAGAAATGTGTAAGGTAACGTTTCAACTAACGTCAAATCCACGGGAAGTGGAAACTTCCTGTGAGAACTGAGGACCTATTCTCCAGGTGGGAAAGCATCCATGTTGGCCCTGCTGCAATTACATGGTAGTGCATCATGGCCGCCTGCAAGGAAGGACCCGGACCCGCTTCTGATGTAAATATAAAGGGCTCATCCCCAAGGGAATGAAAACAATTGGTATTTTCAGGTGATTATACATTCATAAGTATAACACTTTTTTATCCCATGGAAATAACTAACACCAAAATCTTACACACTGGACCTTTAACCCATTTTCAGAGGTTTCATTTGTCATAATTAGATATTAAATGAGGTCAAACATCATGATTGACAGCTGTGACTGAGCCCTCATTGGATAAGTGCATGCACTGGTGGATGCCTGACACCATTTCCACAACCTCCTCTGGATTATGGGATGTATGGGATATCTCAGCCTCATTTCTGGTTAGTGGGAGGAGTGGAAACGCATGTGATGCGTATGTGCGCATTTGTAATTACACTCAATGGATGCGCTTGAATATTACATCATGCACCTGCGAGTATTATATTGACCTTCACAATAAGAGTTCCTCAAATTCTCTAAACGATGAGGAAAGACGCTTTGATGCTTCTAAATGTATTTTGTGTTATAAGACGGGAGAGACTGACCTTTGGACCTTCAAAGGAGAAAAGGTTCATTACGTTTATTCCAGCTGCAGGTTAACCTGCACCACAATCACGTGACCTCCATGAGTCTGTTCCTTCCTCGACCATGAGGCCAATTCCAGCGGGTTCCAGGAGGATTGTTTTGGAGGGTTAGCGATTCGGACTTCCTGTGTCATCGAGCGAGGTGAGCAACACAAACCCCCGCCCGGCGACAGAGTGTCTCGTTTTTAATGTGACCGCATCAGGACTGAAGTGACTCATCAATCATGGTTTTATGATGATGCGACACCGTCCTTCATGCCGAGTCATTGAGGAATCTTTACGACGACGGTTAAGTTGTGTGAAACGACACCGAGGATTTGACCACATCCAAGTCTGAGCTTCATTTTGGTTCTAACCACCTGTGGTGACGGACAGCTGAGATCGATACCAAAACGTCTTAGACCAGACGGCGTGGGAAGATCCCGAGGCCAGAAACCCCCCCCCCCCCCACACACACACACACACACACACGTGGCCTCTCAGTAGCCATTTATTATTTATCAGCGTGAGCCCCTCTGTACGTTAACAACAGGATCAGAGAGCTACTCGCAGCAGCGAGCGCCCGGCCGAGGGGACACGGCCATGACGGCACGTGATGGTAATTGAAAAATTGCTATAGTAATTACATTGTGACTATTCATTACTGTCTAATTACTTTGCACCAGGCCAATGTTCACATCCAATCCTCGTAATGACTCTGTGCAGCGCTTCATTGTTTCCTTATCCTGATTGTTTAAAGACAAAAACAGCCAAACTGGGATCCATTCACAGAAAACACATTGGGACCTTTTGTTCGTACTTTGCTGCCAATTGGGCAAAACTCACTCATTAACGAGATGTTGCAGCGACGCACACGCAAACACACACTTTCACACATATGCTAAGTGACAAAAGTGAGCGGTAATGAAGCCATTCGGCGCTCGGGCGGCGGCAGGCGAACACAGGCGGCTGTTAAAACATGTCGAACCGATGGCTTTGATTTGCTCCATTGAACGCGGCTGTTTTAGAAAAGCACAGGATCCTCGAACGCCCGAGGCTGCGTTTGTTAACGCCGCCGCTCAAAAGAAAGAGCAACGCACGGAGGAGCGGCGTGACCGGCCGAGGGAGGGGAAACATGAGAGCGTGACGCGTCTCTTTACTCGATAAGCCCGAAGCCGTCGACCCGGAGTCTGACCAGCTGACCTCTCACGGCGGCGGCGGCGGCCATGCGGGGTCAAGTCGCCCATAAGCTGATGTCCCGAGGCTGCAGGGACGCAGGGTTAGGTTTCCCTCTGCAATGTGATCAGTGAGCAGGTGGCAATATCACAGTCAGTCTGAAGGAGCTGTCAGAGGCTCAGACACGGCTTGATTTGAGACTATTGATTAACATAAACCCTTCACACAGTGATATCAGAGTATGGTGGCTGATGTGTGGTGTAATCAAAACATTTATTTGAACTCTCATTCTACTTTGTATTTAGTTCCATTCTTTGCTATTTGTAAGAAGGGTTATGGTTGAAATGTAAAATGTGATGCCTCGATTACATTTGTGTCATTAAGGACGTAAATATCTTTACAAAACAGAATAAATGGTCATAATTTCTAATCTTGATGATGTCATTCACCCAATAACACATACTGTTACTAACTACATGTTTGTGCAGCACTTGCCCAAGGACTCTTTGGTATATGGGATGGGGGAAGAGCGATATCGAACTGTTGACCCTCTGTTTGAGCGGACCATCCGCTCTACCCCCGATCCCTCAGGCGAGTTATTGTGTTTAGAGGTAAAATACAAACACACAACCGGTCTGTATTTCAAAGTAAAAGCACGTGTTACATTTTTATGAATGACCTTGACTGTCATTAAACTATCTGCCTCTCTACCTCTCTGTGAACACAATTTAAGAAGACAAATACAATATCAGATAAGGCGATAAGCAAAAACAATTGGACCAAATTGGGCTCTTATTTTGAAATATTTGCAGCAATAGGTAATGACAGGCTTCATATTATATTCATGTTACTTGTCATTCAAATGGATCGAACTCTATTTGACCTCTTCATCAGAAGAAAATGAATGTAGGTCAAATGTAGAATAGAACGATGTTACGTCAGAAACGCAGATCAGTGGTTTGACGCGCGACAGAAGCGCCGAGGGCCATCGCTCATAATCTGATGAGTCATGCCGTCCAACACCGGGCCAACATGGAACTTTGTGAGCTGTGTGATACAATCGCCCGCAGGGCGCTGTGTCCCGTGGCCTCGTTACTTTCTGCAAAACGACGCTTGTGAACAAATGCACTTATTCAATCAGTAAACCAATAGGAGCTCATCTGCTGCACAGCTGAGTCTTCGGTTCCACCCGGATCAGAGTGTGTACGTGTGTTTGTGTGTGACAGAGAGCCAGCCAGACAAGATTGCCTGTGCTATAGCCTGGGGGTGTGAGCACACACACACACACACACACACACACACACACACACACACATTTACACAGGAGTGCCGCTGGGCCCCAGGTCTGACCCTGTTGTGTTAACCCAATCGCACGGCTCCAATAAAAGTGATTAGAGAAGTCTTCCCCTGCTGCTCCCGGGTCCTGCTGCTGGACTAATGGCACGAGTGGGCCTCTTAAACTTTCCACAACATCTGTGCCGCTATCGAACCGCGAGGACGGATGGATGGGAGCACCGCTGGGAGACCACAGGTGGGTGAGGGAGGGGGGGGCAGACGGACGAATGGGGGATGGATGGATAGAGGAGGGGATCAATAAGAAGATTTGTCTCCATCTATTTTCATCTGTCCATCCCGATGCTCAGAGCACCGTCCTCGTCCTCGTCCTGAGGCAGCTGCTCCTCCATTGTCCAGGTGTTTAACTGGATTATAACAGAGAGCGCGCGCACACACACACACGTACGCACACACACACACACACTTAAGCCAAAACTTCAAAAAGGCAACACAAGCACACAACATCCCTCTGCTTTGCAGATAAGAACTGGAGCCATGCTTGAGGACGGTTGCAGATCGTTCCATGTCATTGTGATGGATACAAACAGCATTGATGTTGTACTCTTCTCCAAGTGAAAAGCACTGGCATTTTGAATAAATATGAATATTTGTAGAAAATATGCAACTAATTGGAAGTTGCGTTCAAGTATACACTGCAAGAAAAACCTCATTATCTTTGTGTCAAAATAGGTCCAACCTTTCCCAAGCATAATTCTTATGCAAGGCAGCAGGTCGTTTGATTTGAGTCGCCTTTTAGGGTTTGGGTTTCAATTGTAGAGAAAAGACAAAATCCTCTCATTGTCCCTTCTAGTGGCCAAAATTAGTTTTGCAGGTTTAAGCAACTTATACTAGCTAGGTTGACAGAAAGGGTAGAAGACACTTGGTTATTTATTTAAACCATAGTTCACCACCTCTGGTGACAGCCCCTGGAAAACAAATGTCTATATATGAAACAAATACAAATGGAACTGATTTATGAACTAATGTCTATCACATGTGACATCAGTTCTATCCAAACGGCAAACCACGACTTTGAGTAGATGACTCTTCTGGTGCCATGTTGAACTTTAAAGTAGTAGCTAAACGACGTTAAAAGTCTCTCCTCTTCCATCTTTGTGTGGTTGGATCACATCCCCTTTTTGATTTCTATCAGCTCACCAGCTGGGTTTAAAGGAGCCCCCCTATTGTGTATTAATGTGGCCTTAATCTGCCCCCGCCCACACGGGGCGATAACGCAGTGGAGGAGACGGATGGAGTTTGGTCAGAGGACGCAAGATTAGTCACACGCCGCTGAGCGCCGCCGTGTCGCGTGCCGACTCACTTCCTGCTTCCAGCTGTTGGTTCCTCCCCCCCCCCCGCCTCCCTCCCCCCTTTCTCACGTCTAATCCTGTCTGCAGGACAAGCGACTGCCTGTCAGCGAGATAAGGAAGCAGCCATTGTGTGTCCCTGAGCATATTGCGGCGACGCCGTCTTGTGCCAGTTGAGCCGAGATGTGGTCGCGGCCGAAGAACAATGGCTCCATCTGGGACACATGTCAAGTGTCTCAAGTCCGATTGACTCTGAATGCAATAAAACCTTTTCTTGACTTCCAGTCAAACTGTCGCTTTCATATTTTATTCAATTCCTTTACATTTCAGGGCCCCGACCCCACCGAGAGAACGAGCCCTGCGGTATTGATCCGTGGCCCCCTCTGTGGCTCGGGGTGTTGGCCGTCTAACTGGCAGCGGTCGGCTTTACAGTCAATATGTTCAATAAAGTGCAGATTGGGGGACATGCAGTGATTTGGTGAACGGATCCATATTGTGTCAAATCTATAGAGACCGGTCACGAGGGAATTTCTATCATAGAGGCGTTAAAAGTGGATTTTAACACGGTTTGATTGTTGTTTGTAATCACACTTTGTTGCATTTATTTGGACATATTTGTAGACTCCTTCATGGCATTACAGTGTCATTATAACATGGTATGTTATTGTTTATAGTGCCATATTCCATCATCTTAGTTGAATCTCCAATGACTCGTTATCCAAAAATTAATGCCACCCCTCAAATAAAGTCACACAAATCATTGTTTTGGCCATAAACAAACCTGTTTTTATCTGTGTTGTAGAGCCACAGGGCCTTTGTTGTTGCTGCTGTGCTAAAAAAAATGACGAACCCGTGAATAAATGTGATTGATCGCCTGATTGACTGGGCATCGCCTTAAGCGCCCTGCCGGTCCCAACCTTCGCCCAAAGTGACCAATAAAAGACTTTACTGTCCCCGCGGTGGCCGTAGGACAGAGGGGTGGAGGGGGGCAAAAAATGACTTTACAAGAGAAAGATGACCCATCACGCTCCAATGGAATGGTTTCCTTTCATTTCATTCGGCCGTAAACACTGTATATGTGGGGCAGGGACCATTTTAGATATTAAAGTTGGTAAATTACCAGCATAAAACAGCAACAAGAGAAGCTGAACTTGGAAACTATTCAATCAAACTATTTTTGATTATTTATTGTATTGACGACTCGTCCAAAATGTCCTCAGTTTATGTTCCAACGGGTCCCCTCAAAGATATGATAAACACGTACACACATATTTCACCTTGCCCCAGTTCTGTGATGACCCCAGGGTTCAAGAGGTGGAGGTTTTAGGACCTCGTTCCTTACAATGATAATATTTATGTTAATGAGTATTGTGAGGAGGAGCATCTTTCATCGACATCAGGTCCGACAGCCTGCGCACCACTGGTGACCGAGGACGTAACATTGACTTCAATGCAGGTTTGGACCATAGACCAGTTTTTCCACTTCCGTTAGGGATTTGACCGTTAGCCCTGCAGGTTGACGTTGGTTCTGACCAACACAAACACAAACAAGCACATGCAACCCCTGGTGCAACTGTGATACCTGCTCTGTTGTATTTTTCATGGTGTCCGTGTATCTTATTGCAATTTGACCTCCAATCCACTGATTGACATCGTAAAGATAAATTCACCACCTGAACCTTTGAATGGGTCTCCATGTTTTGTTCACCCCCAGAGACCCTTTTATAGATTCTTTCAATAGTGATGGAAATCGAACAGATGTTATTGGTGTTGAGGCAAAACTGTCTAAATCACAGCCGTTTCCAAGTCGGATATCTTGCATAAGTGACAGTGGGCGATGGCAACATTGGTGAAATACATGTTCCAGCGGCCGCTCTGTGTTGGGTTACCGATGCAGTCCCTTTTCAAAATAAAGTTAATGATTTGTCCTTTGAAAAGATAAGAAAAATAATAATATGAAGATTTGTAAGTTAAGGCGCACTAAAGATTTGACCTTGATATTAGAATAACTAAATTCTCCCAAAACAAAACACCGATATTCACCTTGATCGAAGCGACATGAATTGAATTTGCTGCTGAATGTTGTAAAATGGTTTTTAAGTGCTTGTCTGACCTTGTCTTAACACACAACAACAACAACAATCCAGCCCCTAGATGTTTACAACCATGTTCCCTTATAAAAATCAGTTGTTTTCCTAATCCTGCCGCAGCCTTGTCAGTGGTTTATGATCCAATATTCGGCCTTTTGTTGTGTTCTTTTTTTTTCTTTTCTCTTTTTACGACCACCATGTATGGGGGGGGGGCGGTGGTAGTGAACGGCACGGAAGGTCAGAGTGTAGATTTTTTTATTTGTACCCGTGTTGAGGTCGTAAAGCTGTCACAAGCATTTTACTGCACTTTAACTGCTTGTTAAAGACACATTAGCCTGTCAGACGTGATTGGACTCGTGAATTAACACGCTTCTACATTTGTATCAAATCAGGCTGCTATAGGTACCGGCAGGACCTTTTTCAATAATAAAAAAAATACTTTTACTGCTTTCCCCCGACTTGACATCATAGTGTGGTTGCCATGGAAACCATGCCATATGACAGGCCGGATGACAGAGCAGCGCTAAGCGGAGATCTGTCACTGAAATAGCCTCATGCGGTGGAGCTGTGCTGTAATGATGTATGTACCTGTCTGTGAGAGTGTGTTTGTGTGTTTGTGTGTGTGTACTTGTTGTTGGACCTTTTGGAGCATAAACACAGATCTTGTGAGGACCAGCAGACCCACCAGGGACCAAAACCTGGTTCTAATGAGGCAAAACATTGTATCTGGAGGTCCGGGCTGAGAGTAAGGAGGTTACTGTGAAGAATGAGGGTTTTGATTGGACTGTCCACAATGAATGGGAGTCAACGTAGCATCCCAAGGTCGTCATGGGTGGATCGACAACCATGTTTTGTCCTTTTCTTCCACAGCATCCAGTAATGTCAAATCATTACAGTTTGACTCAGCCTGAGACTCACGGACAGGAAAGTGTCTGACAACTACAACGAGAAAAATACTTTTTCACCTCACGAGGAGGTCGTGTCTGTGTTTATGTCCCTGACCTTATGCCTCCAATCTCGAGTTGTGTATCGTCAAACTCTTGCCGACATCTCAAGCACACATGCAACACCACTTTCGAGCTGAAACTCTAAACACCATCCGCACTTTGATCTGCAAGTACTGGTTAAAATCATTGTGCCCAGTAGGGGGTGCTCCTGAAAATGAAGTTCCCCCCACTTCTAAGTCCTCCTGGCAAACGCTTAACTATTGTTCTCGTAGCAAATGGAAAAGAGAGGAACATCAAGCTGTGCAGAAAACAACATGACGACAATCCAGCTGAGAAATAATGAAAGGGACGACAGATGGGAACCGAGTGGATAAATGTATGTTTGTGAGCGTTAGCTTTTCACTTAAGGAGCGACAGATCCAGAAATTGGTTGCTTTTTAAAATCCTCTTGGTCAAATTACATGTTTGTTAGATACATGCCAAACAGGAAGACACCTTTTAAAGTGGAAACATTGGAACTTGTGGCATGCGTGCATTGGTTGCCAACTCCAATGCCACCCTAACCCTGACCTTAAAACTCCATCAGCAGGGAATTAAATAATGTCACTTAAATTGTACATACTGCGTCTTCAAAGACAGATTTGCTTCAACACGCTCTCTCTACTTTTTGTTCCAGGGTTCCCGTTTCCTGCTCTAGGTCCCTCCTCCCCGCTCCAGGCTCCCGCTCCCGTTCCTGTTCATACCTTATCCACCATCCGAAGTTAAGTGTTTTGCTGCCTCGCACTCACACCATTCATTCCGACCCGGGTGCTAACTAGCCTAGCCTTAACCACAAGCTATGGCGTCTCACTCCCCCGCTCTCTCATGTGTTCTGTGCTCGATGTTTAGTTATTCCTCAGCCTCATTTAGCAATAATGGTACGTGTATTAAATGTAGTGTGTTTTCCGACATGGAGGCGAGGATTAGTCAGCTAGAGTCCCGGCTCTGCGCTGTCGAAGCTAGGCCCGTAGCAACTAACGTTAGCCTTCCCCCGCTAGCAGATGCGAGCCCAGTAGCAACAGCAGAGAGAGCCTCTCCTGTGGAACCAGCTCCCACTCTCAGTTCGGGAGTCTGATTCTGTCTCAACCTTTAAGGTGAGACTCAAAACTTACCTCTTTGACAGAGC
This sequence comes from Chascanopsetta lugubris, assembly GCA_016785325.1. Classification (NCBI taxonomy): domain Eukaryota; kingdom Metazoa; phylum Chordata; class Actinopteri; order Pleuronectiformes; family Bothidae; genus Chascanopsetta; species Chascanopsetta lugubris. The sequence goes on from JAFBJT010000881.1 coordinate 16,907, forward strand.
TTATAGTCCAAACTAGATCAGGCAAGACCTGAGTTGAATCGTCGATACTAAGCTGCTATAGGCTCAGACTGCTGGGGGGAATTTCCCATCATGCACTTATGAGCACATAGACTGAGCACCCTACCTCAAATTCTCACCCCTGCCACAAACCCTATGTTCCCCCCACTGCATTCCACTACATTTAACTACATTTAACTCAGGAAACCACACACATTATCTCAAACAATTTTCGACTGTTTTTCAGCTTTGTTTGCTGTTGGGGAACGAGACGAAACCGAGACGGTGACGAGGACACCGGCATCCCGAGTCTCAGGCCACAAGCGATCTGGCGGTGGGTCCTGAACCTGCGAGCGAGCTGTGGCGAACCCGGAGATTGAACAAACCAAAACGAAGATGGATATAAACATCTCGTCATTTACATTTTAAAAACATGTGTGTTGTTACTGAACTCTACGTAACATCTGTGTCACGTCTGTCCGTCCTGGAGTGGATCCCTCACTGTGACTCTCCCTCAGGTTTCTACCTTTTCTTTTTTCCCTGTTAAAAGGGTTTTTTCCCTGGTAGTTTTTCCTGACTCTTGCTGAGGGTCTCAGGACAGAGGATGTTACCCTGTGAAGCCCTGTGAGACAAACTGTGATTTGTAAATGCGGGCTATATAAATAAACTTTGATTGATTGGACCTAATGTTGTTAATCACAGGTTAGTCAATCTGATTCAATCTGCAGTAGGAAGCAGAACTCTCTTCTTGGTTGACCTTTCGTGGTCAATTCACATCAGAGCCAAGCCGGAGAGCACCATGGGGGTCAAAGCTGGGTCCCAGCAGGGGGTTGGTCCTCCTCAGCCAAAGAGATCAAAAATGGTTTAGAGGCTTATTCTCATGAGAGGGGGAAGCTCCTTCAAGTGGATCTGCGAAAAAAGCCACGAGGTCGGCAAAAAGAGCCGGGGGTTCAGACCTTTGCCTTCGCTCATCCCTGCTCACGTTCTTCTAAATGCTGTGAAGAGGAATCTCAGCAGGTCAAACTTTGGCTTTTGGGAGTTGTGCTACAGCAGAGGACGCCTCAGACAGTCGGGCGCTGGGACACGGCGAAGGTAAACAACTGCGGGGTCACGGGTCTGATTCCACACTCGTGTTTTTTCTTTTTCTCCCAATGAAGGAGCAGCAGTGGTGCGATGTAGCTGAATTGGTGCCATCTTGTTTACTCTTTGTTTCAGTTGAAGTACTGTAAACACATTTGGACATATTTGTTGTCGTGTTACATTTACACAACACAACTCGAGGCTTTGTAAATACCTTTTATAATCCTGTTTCTATTGGGGTGTAATAATCTTAATGAAATTAAGGCTTGTGTTATTCCTTGTTTTTTATATTGGTATAAATCAGCATTTTGCCCCCCCAATGGACAAACAGAGGAGTGGAGAGGACCTTCAGCGCATTTATGCTACCACAGGGGTGCCCAATACGTCGATCGCCATCAACCATCGCGAGGGCAGTGCCGGTCGATCGCCGGCAACCTCTCAGCCGCCGCCCATCACGCGTCAACTCGCGCGCCAGAAAGAGAGAGAGACAGACGCACAGAGCGAGAGAGAGCGCTCGTCAGAAAGTAATACATCACTTCTACCCCTCCACGTCAGCCCCCGTCAACACTTTTTTATCAGTGCATTGCGTGATATGTCAATATTGTTTTTAATCTATTTCAAAAGTCACCTCATCCAATCAGAGCGGCCAACATGAGACCATGCCTCCTGTAGTATTAGTCTTAAATCACCGTAAAGAGTCCATTGTATTATATGGTTGATTGTTGCAATGTTCTTTTAACTCTTCATACTTACATACTTTTTGAAAAGAGTAACTTTTTCTGAATTTAATTTTACGTATGCACAATGTTTGTGTTCTTCCTGCTGCACTGGTGTGATCAGTATATTACGATCGATCTGAATGACACGGTAGGTATATTGTGCAAGTAGCAGCTAACATGGCAGCAAGGTTCTGTTGGGTTGTGCATGAGCGCAACAAAGCAAAAGGTCATCCGATTGAATTAGGCCTCTTTGAGAAAATAAGGGCCCTTTAATCCTCCCTTTAAAGTTTGATGTGGGTCATTTGAACATAGTATTTTGTATTTACACCAAGTACTAGATGTATGTACCGATAAAACTTGGTCTAGTTTGTTTGTTGATCTTCTTCCCAGCACAGTGTGCACCTTGAAAAGACTTTTTCTCCCCAAATGCACACAACCCTAAAAACACATGTAACTGGAACATGCGTTTTATTTGTTTGTTTTCTTCAAAGTCCCAACTGAAATCAAACACAACTGAAAAGACAAACTGCCGAGAGGAGAGTGAGAGCTCAGCCTCTCAGAGGCCGGCCGGCTGCTGAGCAGCAGTTTTAAAGCTGCAGCTGATGAGCTGATCAGAGGCAGGTGTGGAGGAGGTAATCAGGTCACCAGGTGTGTGAAGCCACACACACACACACACACACACTGTTGTGAAAATGACATTAAAACTTTGATATCTATTCAAATTGAAATGTGAAAACAAATGTGTTTATTGCATTTTAGCACCACTTTAATATATTTGCACTAAAACAAAGAGCTAATAAAGAGAACAAAAGCAAAGAGGTGTGTATTAAAAATGTTATATTTATTATTATATATTACATTTTGTATTTGTTTACTGTCGTCTGGTGAGTTTCAAGTGTCGAAAATAAAGTTGGTTGATATTTACAGCAAATATTTGCAGCTGATTTGTCACATTATGTTAAAATATTTTAGTCCCAACACTAAAGTATAGTGTTGCAGTTAAGAGCTAGATTTTATGTAAACAAATGAAGACACAAATGAAAAAAATCAACAAATCGTTGACAATGTGAAGCAGTGTATTCAAGACGACTTTGACAAAGTTTGAAGCACCAACATTAAAAGTTTCCACGCACATTAGTGAGCACCTGTGTCGTCGGCATGGTTACTGGACTTCAGAGGCCGTGTTTGGATTTTATGATCTTTTCATCTCGCCCCATGTTTTCCATGAGTGTCCTCAAGTGCTGCGGTGAAAACCCAAGACCACTCAAAGCGTTTAGAGCATGAGGGTTTTTTACCAAGAGCCTCAATTAATCTGGCTGCAAACAACTGTGCCAAATATTACGTTAGTAATAGTACGTTTCTCCCAATGCTCTGCGCTATACCTTTATCACCACCTCTCATTTCTACAGCGTTTACGTCCTTAAAGTGTGGGAATTAGCATTTGATCAAATGTGCGTCCATCTCAGCTTGTCAATCATTTCCTGATTTATTTCATCAGTATCCGTCCGAGTTCCCAAAATTATTCTCGGGCTTGATCCGCACCAAAATGTACTGTGATCCTCCCCCATCAGTTCCCTCCCAAACCCTTCTGCCAAGTTCCAAGGAAATCCACACAGTTGTTTTTGCATATGTATGTATTTTTTTATATAGTACATATCGTCTTAATCTTGTGAATTTTTGATGTAGAATGTTCTTAGAAAACATCGGTCGGCACCGTGGTTCACATGATAACTGTCACGAGAGCTGCAGCCTCTGTTAGCGTTATGAAACCATCAAAGTAAAAGTGTACATGGATCAAGAGGAGTTGAAGAGGAGGCGGCGAGGGGACAGAGACGTGAAGAGCGACACATAAAACCTGTTTTATAAAGAGAGGAGGGGGAAAAAATAAAAGGTGGGAGCCATTAAGAAAGAAAGAAAGATGGACGGAGGTCGGGCCGGGTAAAGGCTGCGAGAGGCAGAGTGATGAAAACAGCATTGATCAAAGGACGGGCTCGCCTCGCCTCGTCCCCGTCCTGAGTGAGACAAATGGCTGCAGCTCCGTCACTATCTTCTCTACGATGCGTCTCCCCGTCTATCTGTGCCCGTCATGCTCCCCTGCTCCCAATGCATGACAATGATCCCGCTGCGGAATGTGTGCAAAATAAAAACACACGGCTCGCTGACGCTCAGCCGCCGCTGTCAACAAGTTCTGAGCCTCTTGTTGTGCATGATAGCGCTTCATCTCTCCATGTTGTTGTTGTTGTTGTTGTTGTTGTGCTCTGGGATTATTTGTGCACCGAGAATCACTGGTGCGTTTTATCTTTGATGTTTCGGCTGCCGATCCCCAAAATCGGGGTCATGAAAGGGCCACAGTTTAGACAGAGGGGCCAATTAGGTGTCGGCACAATTCCTGGTTCGGCACATTTCAAGGTGGAGGCTGACTTTTTGGAAAAACTAGCAAGAGGAGGCCAACTTTGGGGGAAATGGAACCAAATGGTGAAAGCTATGCCCTGAAAACACTTGAATATGCGTTGGTGCGAGCCAAGTGGAGGAGATGGCGGCGGGAGGACAGCTGCATTCACACTAGATCATCTTAAACTCTCTAACTTGACAACAGACAACAATTTGATTTCCACTGATGAGCTGAAATGTATTCAAAACCAGTTATGTACGCTACCTTTAAAAACTCACACACTGTCCCTTTACGACGCTCCTTGTTTAATGTGCACATGCCGGAGTTTGACTGTATGAGAGTCTGTGACATTGTCTGAGTCTGACCCTGAAGAGGTCTTTCAAGCCCCGCTGTCCAATACTAAATAATAGCGCGGCTCCAATTATCCCCGACACTGCGGCTAATGTGGATTTATGTCTGTGAGCGGCCGCTGTCCTTCTAGCAGCGTCACAGGTCATAAACTTAGAGTCACACCCGAGGTCATAGGTCAAGGGCTCACCCACAAACACCCGTCCCTCCCTTGTGTATCCGTTTGCTGTGTCCACAGCTGTAACCCTGTGTGCTTCACAGATTGTGTCATATTCATTCAACCTATGAATGTGAGGATGTGGACTGATTTCAAAATATTGGATGATTGTTGAAGAAGGTCCTGCCCCTCCCCCTTTCCGCGGTCCCTCACCTGGTTCGTCCAATGGCCTCTCCCGCCTTGTGCACACACCACCCTGGTGGCTGACTCCGGCATAAAACATGAATCCATCAAATAACCATCATGAATATTATAAGAGCATTTCTGTCATAATAGACGGGTCTCATTCCACTGATGGACATTTGAGTGTGCATTAGTTTGAATGTATTGTGTTTTAGTTTGTTATAAATGTCATGAAGGGTTGATCATGTCCTATCTGCACAAACTCTGGCTTCATTTGACATCGCAAACACAAGATGGCCGCACGCCAATATTTTATTGTGGCCTAATTTTTTATACAATCGCATTAATGAGACACACGTCATCCATCTTCATGCACCCCCATGCTGTGTGGGATGATATTAGTGTATCGCAATATCACACTATTAAACAGGCCTGCTTGTATTCAATACACCCTTCTATACATTCCCTCACGGTCTGATAGTCTAGTATTAAATTATGTTGCCCGCACACACACACACACACACACACACACACACACACACACACTTCAAAAGGCAGTGAAATGAATAATTAGTCAATCAAAACACTGGTTTTCAATAACCTTAATGTATTCCCTTGAATAATTCCTTAATATTTTCTTCTCTCTCCTTCAAGTCGATCTTTTAAAAATTTCTCGCTTCCAAGATTCTAAAGATTTGGCGGGAAAATATGTTGCATTTATTAATTTCAGTAATTAGATGAAAATGTGTTTTGTACCTTTCAACACTTTTTTTTACGACGGCACTTAGCAACCTTCATTCTTCTCATACAGCCCCCCCCCCCCCCCCCCCCCCCCCCCCCCCCCCCCCCGCACCCCCCAAAAAACAATGAGGATGCACATAAAAGGAAAGGAAAGTGAAGGATATGTGGGCTTTATTTCACATGTATGTGTTTGACACACTTACACACACACACACACACACACACACACACACACACAGCATTGTATTAAGCCTCTGCATGTTTGAAGGTAACCTTGTTGGAGGATTCACCGACAGTGCGGCCGAGCCTGATGGAGATCTGTGTTATTTGCTCGGCTACACCCTCCAAGAAGACGACGACCTGTTGACCCCTGCGCTCGGCTCCTGATTATCTTTTCTGCGGCGGAGGAGGAGGAGAGAAAAAAATATGTTTCTCATTATAAGCCTCGGATTGATTGCGGTCCTCTTGCTTCGGCACCATGCATCTGATTGGGGCCTCCGCCGGAGATAATTGTACGTCTTGTTGTCTGAGGAACTCGTTCAGGCTGTTTTGCGAACCTGTCTCACAGTCTGGTACCTTTGTGTGTGAGAGTTGATGGGTCACAGCTTTTTCTTCATTTCACATGCAAATGTGACTCTACTCAGAATCAGTTTCACTCAACGGACGTTTGAATGTGGGCTGGGGACACGTTTTAGTTTTGTGATGCGATTGTAAGAAAAATGAGGAAATACTCTTAAATATCTGTATTTTGCATATTAAAAATCTGCAAAATGTTCAGAAGGTGCAGATGTTTTAGTCTGTGTTGAATGAGACTTGACATCACTGGTTCACCATGTACACACACACACACACACACACACTTCTCCTGCAGGTGCAACTGCAAAATCGTTAAACACACCAGCAGTCAATTAGCACAGGTCACATCGTCACAAGCACAACAGAAAACATCATTCTCAAACCATTATGATAAAATGCTGACGTAGCAAATAAAGTAGCACTGATATCGTGGTCTTTGTCATTTTGATTTCATGAATTGATTTAATCTGAGTACTTAGTGATAATTACAACAATGATAATGATATTTTATCATTATTATTATTAGTAGTAGTATTACCATCATCATCACCACCACCATGACCATCATTATTATTATTAGTCGACCAGTTTTTATTTTGATTTTTGTGGCCATGTGAAATTTGAATTTTATTTTGAAATACAAAAAAATCAAGAATACACAATGGGACTGGTGCTCACGACTATAGAGGTAATTAACTAAAACGTATGTTAACGTTAATTTCTCATTCAAACAATTATTAAGTTGTTGTTTTCTAATGTAGAAGATACTTCAAAGATGGAAGTTAACATCAGGTCAGAGCCACAATTCTAAATCGGACACCTGCAGTGTCTGTTCACCACGAGCTTCCACTGGGACCCTTTGATCCTGGATTATGGATTACACCCTCAACCTTGGCTGCACTTTTACAACATGATACAATAGATATGGAGGAGTCAACAATAACAACCACAACAACACACAGTGTCAGAGACAATACACTCACACAGGTTGGGCTGAGACCATGTGCTCGGTGTTTGGATCAGCACTTTCAGGTTTGTTGATCTTTAATTCAAAGTCCCTTCTTATGTTGGTGTCCCTGCACATCGGATGATGCTTTTGCAAGTAAAGCATTTTTTTAAAGATGTCATCGCTCTCCTGACACACACACACACACACACACACACACACACATATATATATATATATATATCTCCCAGGCTGGCTGCTCCAGATGTTACCTCCAATTAAGAAGAGTTTCCACAGCAGCTCCGCCATCATCAGCGGCCAACCACGATCCATCAAGCTTCCTGCCGCCTTTTTGCCGACAACCTCCGCAGATTGCCCCTTTATCAGAAGCCATCAGTCACACGCCTGTTACAGTGTGTGAGCATATGCGGCCAAACAAAGCAGTCTGTCGTGTGTGTGTGTGTGTGTGTGTGTGTGTGTGTGTGTGTGTGTGTGTGTGTGTGTGTGTGTGTAAATAATGAGTGTATATTAACGTGCATTCTGTTTTAGCTTCTTTACTTTTCAGGCCGATCGATGAAAGATGGATCAATGAGCAGCTCTCTCTCTCTCTCTCTCTCTCTCTCTCTCTTTCTCTCTCTCTCTCTGTCCTGCTAAACAACTACTATCTACCGTAATTAGTCATTACTGTTGCTTAAACCTCAGAGTGGGCCGTGATTGGGGTCATTTCAGGGGTCAAAGGTCAGTGAATAATTAAACGTTCTTGATGATATTCTTCTTAATAAGCACAAGGGCGCCTGTTAGAGTGACTAAAGGAAAGATCTGTGAGAGGGGGTCGAGTGTGTGACGGCACAACCAAATCCAAACACATGTCGAAGGCCTTTTTTCATTATCCGTATGGAATTGTAAAATATGCAAATGAGGCTAAGAGATTGCAATAGGAAGACTAGCAACCAGGCGAATAGGGATGAAAATACAATTTTTCAAAGTATACCCAGAGAGCGCATGCAACGGCTCCTCGACGGCTTCTCTCCAATATGTTTAAAGAAAGTAGGAAAGGCAAAGGGGTCTTCATGCCCCCCCCCCCTCCTTTTATAACTCATCTAAGCAAACCAATTAAAAACATTCCAATCAAGAGAAACACAGATAATGAGGAACAGAGGCACATAAAGACAGAGGGCTGCTGCACACTGACAACATGCAACCAATGCCTCTCCCATCTTCCCCCTGGATTGTTCTAGGCCACGCCCCCAAAACACAGAAAACAGGTACGCACTGCACCCTGAGAAATGGTCTTGTATGTCATCTGTATGCAAACATCTCCACTTCAGTATTGCTCTGCACTTCCTCCATTGTGTTTGTCAGATAAGGTGCAGTGCCAAACATCTTTGAAGCATTAATACCAGACCAACTGATCAACAGTATTTGTGTCATGTGACTTTTAAACAGATGACCCATCAGATATCGAGCACTCGTTTGCACACAGGCTCCAGTAATGCATCACTGTCGGAGCTCATTACCTCAAAGCCTCCGTCCTGTGACCTCTGACCTCATCCTGACGCTCCCGCACACTCGGGGGTCGCGCCCTCTGTCCCGATGGCCGCCGTCTGTGACCTTTTCCACAGAGGACTGACAGTGCCCCACTTGTTAACCTTCATTTGTTCGCCTTGCGTTGTGATGTGAGCGATTGATTCTATTGTTCCAAAGGTGAATTTGGTTACTTCCTCTTTCATTGTACTATTTTAGGTAAATGGGAAAAATGGATTCAGAAATGAAACCTGACATAAGATGATGGACGAGCCGAGGGTTAATGATCCGGAGAGACTGGCTTTGGTTTATTTCTGCTTTTGAGGGATTTTCCCTCCTCGTGCTCCAGAATGACAACAACATGATGTCATAGACCTGGAGTATGAGAATCCTATAACGTGAATGGGTGGAGGTGTCGTTATAGATAGACAATCACAGCAGAACTGCGAGTATAATAGGACCAAAAGGTCAGTTTGCCATTGTTTGATACTATTTATTTATTTGATATTAGTCTTTTAGTCATAAGGAAAAATATGGACTCAACTCAGCTCATCGAGCAACTTAAGATGAGACTTTACAAAATAACAGACAATGACATTCACAATGAGAGGAAAACACGGGGAACATTCAGCTGAGGGGCGGAGCCAACAGATCGCGCAGGAAGCAGGACTTGATTTTTGTTTATACTACGTCCACACAGGTGTGAGCTCTTTTGGCCAAAAGCTCTCAGACCTCATTTTCCAAGCTGCCAACTCCGCCCATATCTTCTCCAAAGAGTTTTTTTCATTTTGTATTCTCCACATATAAATAAATGCCTCAGTACTGGTGCGCATGGAGAATAATAAGCGAAATGACAATGTGTCCTTGTCAGTCGTCCTTGAGCGAGACATTTCAATCCCTGCTGCTGAACCTCCCTCAGCCCGGATCAGTGCCACAAATACATTCCACATCTGAAAAGTGAAGTCTTTCATGATCTCAAGCTTTATTCAAATCTCTTATCCAAACAGGCAAGCAGCGCTCCAAAAGTAGACATGTGTATCGCCCCTAAAAGAGGAGGAGGGGGAGGGGGGTTTAAAGGCTTATTCCTTCAAACAGGACGATATTAGCGGCTAATCTGCTCCGGCCGAGGAGCGGCGGTGACATCAGCGGGCGCGGACGGCTCGTTTGAGGAACGCTCAGGAACGATGGAGCGGGAAGCTTCCCTGTCACTGACTAATGAACAGGAGGAGTCTGCTGGGAACGGACAGGTTGTGGTGCAGATTTGATCCTTTTTGTGTTTTTTTACAAGCTGATGATGTCATGCTTGTCAGAGGTTTCACCGAATCAAAGTGATGCTGGGCCTCCTTGTATTGAACCGTTGACTTGTGTGAGGATTACGGACATACACGATTGTCCCAGTCATTCTGTTTATGCCCATATAAGGAAAATAACATCACGAAATAAGGTCGCACTTAAATATACAGCTACAATGACATTGAATGGCAGTCGGCAACTGGATTGGTAAAGTGGACCTCCAGCCTACAGGGGGCACTCTACATCTTTTCATGCGTGTAAAATGAATGCGCTCGTCTGGACTAATGTGTAGTTTCTTTAATTACAGACTCAAACAGCTCAGATAACCTCACCGTTATGATAATATCATACTCCTGGCCTGGCCCTGCTGTTGGGCTCAACAGCTAGCGCGCAGAGATAGCCTAGCATTCAGCAGGTCAAAGCAAAAGTGGCATAGTGGAACAGTGGGTAGTGCCACAAGGTCCTTAGTTCAAATGCAGGTTTCTGGAGTTTGCATGGGGAACAGTGCTTGTGTTTACTCAGGGTACCTTTGACCTTCGACCAATTTGACCTGTTTTTTTGGGTGTGTGTGTGTGTGTGTGTGTGTGTGTGTGAGGGGGCGGGGGTAGTGTCTATAGCCGTTATTTTATGCTTGGAATGAATGAAATGATTGGCTGTGATCATTGCAGTAAAATAAAAGCCTCATAGGGATGAGAGATATAGATGATAGACATATGGAAAAAGATGAGATCTGATTTGTACCTTTCATCTTTTCCGGTTACTTTTTATTAAAATGAGCCGATTCATCTGCTGCCTTTGATGTCAAAGGACACTGCAGCAATCTTGCCTTTGATGTTTTGTTTTTCGTTTTATATCGTAATTATGTCGCAAAACAAACAAAGTTATGATTATTATCAGTATGGAAATCCCATCGATTCAAACAGCTCGTCCATCACAGTGGGCCGGCAGACGCTGCTCAAACCGGGCGCAATTTAATAAGCTGCATTAGGACACGACAGGGGCGCGATGAGCGTCTCCGTGTGGAATCAAAGGGGCTGTCTTCTCCTGCTACGCTGACATAGGAACTTATTAACAAATATATTTATATATAATAAAGCAGCCCAACATCTGTCTGTTCAGCACCCAACTGTGGCAGCGCCTGTACTGTAACCCCACCCCCTGGGGGGCCGTCTCCCACTGACAGATGGCAGCAAGGGGGAACCGTTTGTGTGCGTGCACGCGTTTCTAATATATAAATGTACGTGCGTGCAGACAAATTGTTGTGTTTGCAGAGATGAGTGGTGCATGTGGCCTCGACGGAGCGTCACCTTCTCTGCAGCCGGAGCCTGGAGGTAAACATGGCTGAACTGTGAGGCGGGAAGAGACAGGTGTTTCGTTTGGTGATTGTGAATATTATTACCCATCATGCAAGTTGGTGACGAGAAGAAGACGCGAGTTCGGCATTACTTCCAAGTTATCTCGTAATTATTTAGCCTGTGCGATGCTAAGCTTCGCTATAGCATCGTCTTTAAGGTTTTTCTATAGGAACTCCACCAGGGGGAGAAAAGGACATTCAAAACTGCAAGTTTGGTCTTTAAGCATGAACCCCCCCCCCCCCCCCCCCCCCCCCCCCCGCCCCGCCCCCCCCCCCCCCCCGGGCGGTGGCGAAGCCATTAGCATTTTTCACTTACTTAGCATAATTTGATGCGTCTCTGGCTTTAAGCTGAGGCCCCGTTATTAAAAATGCATCTGTCTCAATTAAGGTGATAAGATGTTAGCTCTTCGGGCGCTTTCACCTCGACATGCACGTGTCTGGAGGCTGCGAGCCGATATGCAGAAATGCTGTGGAGCTTCATGTACGGAGCTCTCTGGTGAACATGGCTCCGTGTCCCGTGTCCTCACCGGGACGTTGTCTTCATCTTCACACACATGCAAACCCAAAAGAGAATGGTCCCGCAATTGCGACCAAACCTGACTCAAAAATATCTTTTCGTTTTTCCCAAACAGTTCAGTCGACACAGTTTCGCTTCATTAGAAGAGATGTCAACCTTGACTTTGAAATTTTATTGTGATGCTACTTGTTATTTATGGTCAAAATGTCATGTGGCAAAGTTTTTTAAAGGTCCATTATGTTACATTTGTCTGTAAGTAATTCCATCTCCATCGGCAGATCAACAATATAAGATGATCGTACTGATGGAGTAGACTCGGGGTGTGATATCCATATCTTATATTTTGAAGCAGCCTAAAACCAAAACTGTGGAAATAAATCTCATAATCTGACATCACACTTAAACAACCCAAGCTGGATGTTGGCTATACTCCATGTAACACACACACACACACACACACACACACACACACACACACACACACAGAGACAATGTCACATTGGACTGAAACGCACAATGAGACGTATGTGTCAGTTTGGCTCCAACAAAGACGACATCATCATTTACAGGGGACGACATTTACGATGCTGTTGTTTTTTTGTGTGGAAATAAAACTTTACGAGTGACGAAGGGAAAACAATCTGTTGTGATGACGGACAGTGCGCGGCGCACGCAGCCCTGGAGGACAGACGGGATCTGTCATGTCCACAGTGGAGCACGACTAATGAGACTTGATGCCGCTGCTGGATCCTGATGCAACGATGAAGCAGTCAGGCTGGAATAAAGGGACATTCCACCCAAAGTATTGTCTTTAAAAAGGAATTGAAGATGCATACGGGCAGATGCACAACACACACACACACACACACACACACACACACACACACACACACACACACCGTCTCCTTCTGCATCTGCTCCCACTTGAGATTCAGATGAAGACTTGAAGTTGACATTTTCATCATAGCTCGCAGACAAACAGGGTGGGGTTCGGTGGGGTATCACGTTACTTCTACTCCCGTGTCTTTCTCCACTGTGTTTCTCATACGTTCGCGGGAACATGTGATGAATCCCGCCATCATTCCCAGGGGAGGAGGAGGAGGAGGAGGAGGGGTTTGCCTCGCGGGCCTCTGAGTGATGCCACATCGTCTTGCGAGAGTCTTTCAAAGTCCATCCTCTCCCTCTCCCTCTCTTTCATCTGTGTTCTCTGCTTCCATCCCTCCAGCTGCCCCCCCCCCCGGACCTCCCTCCCTGACAGCACAGGTGCCCCATCCCTCTCCCAGCCTGACATCCATCCATCCTTCCTCACTGTGACAGCCAAGTCTGCTAATGGCTGAAGGAGAGGAGCTGCCGCACTGTCGGCGCCAGATGATGCACATTAGCAGAATGGATCACGTGCATCAGGCTTCGTTTACATTACGGCAGACATGATGAATAAATAGATCAATACAGCTGCTTCCACCAGGACTTTGATGTTACGTGTGCATGAACCAATATACTGCCAATCAATGCAACTGTTGAATGTATGGAAATCATGGACTGTATTTATACATTTGTATGTTTTATTATGAGGATGTTTTAAAGGGCCATCATTGGAATATGCTTTATTTTCCTTTAGTAACAGAAATGATCCCTTCATATTTACATGAGGGTATGGTCCTTCTCTGTGGAGACGGCCATGTTGGACAGTAGCCCTGAATGGACATTTTTAATAGTAACTGGAGACCTCCATGGGTCCTCTTGGACGGGTGGAAGGGTGAGGTGAAATGTAAAAAATAACAAAAACAATAAATCCCACACATCATACATTTCACCCCAAAACTTTAGAAGTCCACCATTTTGTTTAGTGATGCAAAAAGTAGCCACTACAAACTATGTAGCTGCCATTGTTGTTGTTGTGGTTCAGACTCAGTGCACAAGGCAACAGCTTGAACTTCAACTTTAAAGAGTGTCAACAACACAGTCAGTGCAACGGCTTGATTCCCTGGCTTTGTTTTTTCTTATTAACCCCGGGGACCCAAACATAGAGAGATAAACACAGAGCAAAACAAAACACAGAGCAAAACATAACTCTAAACACAAGGGAAAGCAGAGCAGAGCCATGAGGAGACTCCAGGTGGAAACAGACAAACAGGCATGAGAGGAGCACACAGTCTATATAGAGACTGAGCCTGATTGAACTCAGGTGTGTCACCTGAGAGCAGGTGCAGCTAATCACAGGAGCGGGAAGCTCTGACAGGAAGTTACGCCGGAGAAAGACAGAAGGGGAGATGTTTCAAAATAAAAGGGGGGGGGGACTCAATCGCAAACAAAGAAATGAATACAATACATTATATTTACTTTGTTCTTCATATATAGTATATTATAGTGTTTATAGATGAAAAGAACATTTAAATGCATGAATTCACAGAAGTGCATAAATTGACAACTTTATTCAGTCACCATTGAATCCCAATATGAAGTCACCAGTTTTTGTTTTGTTTTTCATTTTAACTTTAAAGACAATCTCCCTGCCTTTGACTTATTAAAGAATATTATCTTGTAGGAGACATTTCACTTGTTCATAAAAAGTTTTAATGAGAGTGAGAGTAATAAAAATGATGAATCATTTGGCCGGCGCGCTCCTCTTTAATTGTCGACCTCATTGACCGGATAATTAAAAATACTGAGAGAGAGAGTCGTCGTCACGCTCCTCTGGAATATAAAGGAGACGGACGTGAAGATGTTCCTCCTCTCCTGCCACTGCAGGAGGTTTAAAACAGATCACAGCTAATAAAGTGTAGACCCAAGCAAGTGAAGCGGTCAGAGGTCAAAGGTCAAAACAAACAAACGACCAAGAGGTTTGGTTGTTGCATTCGGACCAATGATCTTGTGACATGTGAAGGAGGCGATTGATCTCTAGGGTTGCAGGTGATGGCAATCAGAGGTGATCAGGAACAGGTGTGGTGGTGAGGTGGAGGGGGAGGGTGGGGGGTCTGCTCTCGGCATAGGCCGGGCCATAAAGGCCTATAGGGCGCCACCTGCTGGAGGGCATGCCATTGCAAGTGCTTGATAAAATAAGCCTTAAAAAGTCATACTGCTGTTGTCCATGTGTGCTTAATCTGACTTTATCAAAGATAATGCAAACCTAGCCACTAGGGGGCGCCTTACGCAATGTTGACATCTCAGTAAACTGTAACGACGTGACTTCTCCGGACCTTCATGAACTGTGTTGTCTACGCTACAGACTGCAGAGCTTTTAAAGATCGACATACATTTTTTGAAATCAATAAATAAATACAGAAACCAACCTCTTGGTGGTGCTAGCGAGCGATCACTACTCTTGCGGTCGCCGCTGAGACGTTCGAATCTGAATAATACTGGTTATACTGGGGCGTCCTTGTTTACCTCGAGTGAGGTAATGGAACCGCGCCGCTCGTCCTTGTCCGTCGTGTTCACGTGTTCGCGTCATTGACGCCGTTAATGCCGTGTGTTGTCGGGGAGGTCGCGCATTTCCCCGAGCGTGGGTAAACACATCCTCCGCTGAACGGAGGATGTGTTTACGGCCGAGGCCGCGTGCATGCGCTTCTGTTCATCTTCAGCTGGACTCGGTCCGAGGATTGGGAGAGTGTTTCGCCGGCGTCAGCGGCACCGAGGATCCGGAGAGACAGACAGAGACAGACTGAGGGTTTT
This sequence comes from Chascanopsetta lugubris, assembly GCA_016785325.1. Classification (NCBI taxonomy): domain Eukaryota; kingdom Metazoa; phylum Chordata; class Actinopteri; order Pleuronectiformes; family Bothidae; genus Chascanopsetta; species Chascanopsetta lugubris. Next base: position 32,406 of record JAFBJT010000881.1, read on the forward strand.
GGTGCGATCGCCAAAAAACGAATCTGGCACACAACAGGACGAGCCGCGCAGAATACAAAGTCGCACAACCTCTGTTGTTCCACACCATCGGCGGCCTGCTGGCTACCTAGAGGGAACTCATTGAACTTCCCCCAATTCAGCCAATGAAGAGGAAAAGCCTTTCAGCAGGTGTGTTCGACACACGGCCGGCAATCAATTCCCCCACAAAGCCGCACGATGCGGCTCCGATTGTCTCGTCCAGCCCGGAGCTGCACATCCTTTTTGTCCGCTAATAGCCAGAGCCCGTACATTAACCACCGGCGCCATCCACCCTCTGAAGAGAGGAGACACGTGAAGGGGCTATTCTTCTCGGGGTAAACACGGCTATAAAGCACCCTCGGAAGAGGCAATTACTTCCTGATCTGACACCGTGAGCTGTTTCAGCCAATCAAACAGCCGAAGGGGGGGCGGCGGCGGCCTACTACAGGCTGCAAACCAGGTTAGTTGTGCGGCTAACGGGGGGCCGCGCCTGCCACGCCGGAGATTTAGTGGGGCTCTTTCCAAAACCCCGGGAGCCGTGTGATGTCGCTCAGTGGGCTCCTCCGCTCTGCAGGAGTCACTCTTCCCGTGCACGCTAACTAGCTCGCTATGCGTGGGGGGGGGGGGGAGGGGGCGGGGCCTGGCGGGGGGGGGGGGGCTGCCACTGCCACATGTGTGATTTATGGAGGCGTGTGGAAGCGAATGCACGCTGCTTTGCGTGTGTCCTGGTTTGGCTCTTGGCTGCGTCCTCCATACTTGATGCATTTCACCCCGTTTGAGCTGCTTCATTATGGAGAATGCATTTTGGAGATAATGCGCTGCAGGTGAGGGGGCGGGGTTAATTCAGACAATGGGGACGGTGCAGTAGGGGTCAACGGGTCTTAATGAAAAATGCAATGGGAGCATGCGTGCTGCACCGAGGGCGCCGGCAACTCGGTCATCGAAACTATTTTCAGCCTCGACCACCAGCGCCGCCTGTCCTGCAGGTTCCACCTGACAGCCAGAGAGCCTCTTCTGATCAAATGGGACGCAGCAAAGGGAATAATGATGTGTAATTAATCAGCTGCATCGTTACAGGCTACATGTTCTGGATCGGACACCTGAGAGAAAGTCAGATTGTGCGCAGCGCTTCGTGGAGAGCTCGTGTAGCATCGAATAAACAGACACGGGACAGAGAGGAATATGTTCATCGTCCCTTTGAAAACACACAAACATCAGAGGAATCTCATGCACTCTCTTTATTACTCACAGCCGGTACAGGAGTTCAGTCTGCACACATATCCGTCATTAGGCGAGTTGATTCCGTCACCTCTATTGTTTACACTCACAGTCCAGGAGAGGGCGACGCTGCTGCACATGCTATATCACAATATCAAAACACAAAAACAAATGAAGAGACAGAAAGTAGGAATGCACGTCTGTGTACTATACACACCGACGTCCAATTGTCCCCATATGACTCCATGCATTGTCTTATTAGGGGAAATCATGCGTACTGTACCTTTTAAGAGTGTTTATTGTGCAAGTCCTATTGATGTATTGGGGTAAGAGAGGAGGAGCCATCCAACGCCAACCCAGCAAATCCTGCATACTACACCTTTAAATTAGGTGTAAAAAAAGTCATATCTTCACCAAAATCGAATGGGTCTCTCCCGGACCTACACGTCAACCCTCCACCAAGTCTGGTTGTAATCCATTGGATGGTTTGTGCATAGTCCTGTTCAAACACAAACAATTGGCAGCAATTCTCTTCTGCCTCAACCTCAGCTAATCACCATGAGGGCTACTCTGTCGCCAGGTGCATTTATTTCATGACAGTGTCTGTCGACATAGCAAATGCATGATCAGATTGTCATTTATAGCTTAAATAAGCCAAAAGATGTCACATAGAGTATTTTCATTGAAGAATCAGCGACATAATGTGCAAAATATGAGATTTTCAGCAGTTTGAAAGAAGATCTACAAGGTTACTATAAGAGACTGCAGGCTCCCTCAGCTGCTTCTGTTGAGCAAGTAAATCAAAGCAGGAGACGAGTGTCACAACAACAGACCTCTCCAATATTCTTCTCGGTGAGCCACACACACACACACACACACACACACACACACACACACACACACCTTTTGTGCATCTGCTGTTACCACATGTAAACAAACCACAGCATTGATTTCATGCTCACAAGGAAACCTGCGAGCCATTTGTTAGATGGTGATGGAAGAGAGAGATAAAAGCCACTTACATGACCATATAAGGACAACACACATAATAAACATGTCAATCACATTATAATCATAGATAGTGATAAACAACAAACCGATTATGTCCAAACAAACAAAACAGCCTCTAATTACTAGCATATGTCATCGTATCAATCACTGATTACAATATTATAATGAGTCACAATTGCGATTATACATTAAAAGCCTCTATGTTGTATTTATGTTGTGCCATGATATAGTAGACTATCATGGGGATATACTGCCCTCTGCTGACAAGAATCACGCTCTACACATTGGTTTGGAAGCTTAAAAAAAAAGAAGGCAGTTTACAGTGGATTATTATGGTCTGTTTAATGGTTTTGCAGCCTAACAAAAACAAAACTCGCGAGTGAAGTACAGTGCTTTCATTAACGTAGTAGAATGGTGCAACTGCTTATATAGAATAACTGCAGAAATAGAATGTCATATAACATACACATAAAACAAACACGTCACCTTCATCAAGCGGTACGTCAGTTCATGTTGAGCATTCAAGCCATTGAGAATCGCTACACGTTAAAAATGCCCCCTTGACGGATTTAATAGTCTTTCCAGCTCATTCGAGCAATTAGAAAATAAAAGCTAAATAGTGGAACATGAATGTGGTTTCATGAGAAAACCTTTTTCATTGACCAACAGCTGAAAATCTAAAACAGTGCAAAGAGGAGTTCAATAACATCCTCTTTCATTTGTCATTGAGGCTGAAGGGATTCAAAACATCTGTCACCTCTCTGCGGTTCAGCTTCAAAACCTTTTCAAAATAAAACCATCCCCGTCCATACAAATGTGTCAGCGCACACAGGATTAACCAAAAGTAATAAACGTGTCTAAAAAATGGATGACTATATTCTATTTCAGGGAAACAGCTTCATTGTGGCAATACAGCAGAGCAGATGCAGGACCTTTACAAGAGTGTTTGGAGTCTTTTACGATGATACACACACACACACGTCACTATACATGGCAGACTTACTTATATGTCCAATCCCACAATGCAAAGCGCCAGCAGCAGCAAAGACACCAGGCTGAGGGTGGGCGTGATCATCGCTGCTTTACCTGAGGAAGCACAAATGTCATCATGACATAAATGGACCAAGATGAGAGAGACATTCACCATTAAAGGTGCAGCGTGTAGGATTGCGTGACATCTAGTGGTGCACGCTGTAGCCGAGTAGCCCTTCACTTCCAGGTTACGATATCATAACAGCTGATTCTAAAACATACGCACTGGCCCTTTAAATGCAGTCTTACCCAGAAGCTTAATCATCCTGACGGGTCCGTCCCCTCCTTCGTAGCGACCGCGCACCATCAGCTCGTAGTCGCCGAGCTGAGGCATGGGGAAGTCCATGAAGTGCCAGCCGGTGATGTAGACCTTCCCGTAGATGTAGCCCGTCTCCCTGAACATGACCTGGTGCATCATGGGAGAAAAACATTGTTTTTAGGGCAAATCCATTTCGGTGCGATCATGAGTCTGAGGCTGGAAATGCACGCACCTTGTAGTAGAGTGGGAACGAGATATTGCCGAACCAGTCGTACTGGATGTGATCCCACCACACGTACAGCCACATGCCCGTCCAGCTGATCCAGCGCCACACCCTGGGCGCCTCCGACGGCGCTGTCGACAAAAAACCTGTCGGTCAACAAAGGCCGCGCCTAAAGTCCAACGGTGAGCGCTCATCGAGGTCGTTCTTACGCGCTCTCTTGGTGAACATCTCGCAGTGTTCGCCCGGTGGTCCGAGCCCGGCCCCGTTGTAGGCGCGGACCTCGATGAGGTAATGCGAATCCGGCAGCATGTTCTCCAGCCGGGTTTGATTGACAGTGGCGGGGACGAAGATACGATTGGCCCCCGGCTCTGGGTCGTCGTATTTCCTCCAATACTTCACCTGGTCGGCGAGAAGAAATACATCTAGTGACACCTAGTGGTGAGGTTGCAAGTTGCGCCTCGACCCTCCCTTCCGTGCACCAAGAACGTCCTCTGGGTCGGAGGTAATTCAATAAAAACTAATGAACTCATTATTTTCACTACAATCGAAGTTTAGCTAACTAAAGGATTGTCAAATCCGATCTGCTATCAAACTAATATCGACAGTCATCACTTATCTCCTCCCCCGCTGTGATTGCCGATCTGTGATTTGTTCATTTCGCTCTCTGTAATTAGTTTACAAATAATCAAGCTAGCCGCCGTATTAGCCTACCGAGGCTAATCAGACGCTCCTGCGCGTACGTTTAGCGGCTGTATTAATTACTGGGCAGTTCTCCCTGAAGGGACATGAAGTGCATCCGCCTTCGCTGATAATTACTTTCTTTCCGGCCGGAGGATAATATAATTAATTTGGACGGAGCTCGGGTCAGCTGAGGAAAAAAGAGATTAAGCGCTAAACCTCCGTTGACAAAGCATTCACATTCATTGGCAATCTGGGTCAATGGTTTGGGAAACCGTGGGCAAGGACTGGCAATATTCAGAATCCCAGAGTATTGGTTATTATGCAGAGTCAGCGCATTTTACAGAGATGGAATTGGACCCAGCTTTTATCTCCTGTGACCCAAGAGGCTCCACTACGAAGTTTATACTTAAAAAAAACAATTCATTAAAATTAAATAACTATGTATGGTACTTTGATCTGTTTTGAAGAACCCCAATGTATTACGAGGCCATGAACATTGGCCATTAAGTAAATATACAAGTTAAAGGTGCAGTTTGTAGAAATGAGTGACATTGCTCTTCAACTCGCTCGCCCCTTCCATCCATGTACGAGTCATCACCTCTCAAAATGGAGTTTAGTTTGTAGGGAAGGAATTATTATCTTAATATATCTCTTATTGTTTTGTATGGTTGATGGTGGATTAAGATTTAGGCGAAACTATACTTTACATTTACACGCTGCACCTTTAATACGTGTTTTCTCCATATTTTTCATAGAAATGTTCATTCTTGTTGGCGGTTAAATACCTGGTATCCCTCAATGTACTGCTGCAGGCCCGTCCCAGTGTCCACCACCGGTAACCACCACACCAGAGCCTCGGTGGAGGACACCGGCCGGGCGTAGACGTCGGTGGGCGGCTCCGTCGGCACTGCGGAGGTCAGAGGAAAGACGGGAAGAGGTGAAACGCTCCGCCCTCATTCCCCATTCTCCGACTCAAGATGGGGTAGAAAACCAACGCACCGTCCCGGGGGTAGTAGATGACCTTGGTGAGGCTGTACGGCCCCGGCCCCTTCACGTTAAACGACTTGATCTTCACCTGGAACTCCCGCACCTGGAAGTCCTCCTCGGTGGGGATGAAGTAGGAGTCCCTGTGGACGTAGCGCCGCGTCTCGGGGTCCGAGATGGTCTCGTACCACCAGTCGTACGCGTCGTGAGGCTTGAAGGCCACCACGTAGCCGAACTTCTTGCCGTAGAAGTACCAAGGCTGCACGGGCTGAAAGTTGGGCACGAAGGGGGCGGAGCAAGAAAGCACATTTTTGATGTAAATATTAGCTTAACTTCAATGTAACAAAAAGGTGCAGTGTGTAAGATCTCCATCATTTTTGTCACACACTTGCACGCTGCACCTTTAAGTCAGAAGGACATTAGGGGGGCTTCTTACTGTCCATGTGATCACAATTTCTCCATTTCTGCCTCCATACCCCTGAACATCAGTGGGTGACACCACTGGAGCTGAGGAGAAAACGCAGAGTCAGGTTGGTTTTTGTCCAATTCAAAACTATTTCAAATGTTCTGTAATGTCAGAGTTGGCTTCTCACAGGCGTCCCAGGTCTTGATCTTGAGGGAGGGGATGCTGGCCTCTCCGGACCCCAACTCGTTGGTGGCGATGATCCGGAACTGATACTCCATCCAGGGGTACAGGTCCGTCACCTCCGCCCTCTCCACGCTGCCGTCCAGCACGGTGGGAGCTGTGAGGTGGAGAGACGGTGGGATGAGACCACTCCAGAGTGTGGAGCGAGGGGGCCCCCTTGTGGCAGGAAAAGGGCACTCACAGGTGCTGGCGTTTCTCCAGTCCTCCTCGTGCAGGGCCCAGTAGTGCCTGGTCTGGACGGTGTAGTAGAGGATGGGGCTGTTGTGATCGGCTCCTTTGTTCCACAGGAGCTTCACCCACGTGTCGCCGATCTCCTCGATGCGGATCACACCGGGAGGCCCGGGGACACCTGGAGAAAAGGTCCAACAGAAAACACTGATGCAAATGATATATTTCTGAGTGCTTTACAAAATACAATAGTTAAAAAGCTATACAAAATTGTGAAAGGTGCAATGTGTCCTTTTCCCCCCCATTTCTATTGGCAGAAATTGAATGCAAAAAAATACACTTGTTGTGTTTATTCACCTCCAGTGAGCTTAATTTATGGATCATTGTTTGCTGATTGTCCAAAAATGAACCATTTACAATCAGATCAAAGTGCGTCCTCTCGACGGAGGCCACCATACTGCATCACCCTTTTTAAAGTAGCCCAGAATGGACAGACTCATGATGATGGAAGGCTACCATATGTTTTCCTACAGATGCAATATTCTACATCACCACTAGATGTCACTCGTAAAAGTCATTCATAAAATCTTTGTCTGTGTTTTTCTTTTTTTTTTTAATCAGTCTCCAGACCTTTGGGAAACTCTTGCAGACACTGACCTACGACCTTGAGGTCTGCATATGCCGAGTCTTTGTCCACCACGGTCTGAGCCGTGCAGGTGTAGCGACCCTCGTGCCATATTTGGGCGTTCTTTATCCGAAGGTCACCGGTGCCGTCGACATTCTGGACGACGGGAGGGAGAGAGAGAGAAACAGCCATCGCTATTCCAACCGTCCCCACTGGATCCCAAACAAAGCTGAGGGAGGAGGCGTCACGCTACCATGACTCGTTCGTAGTGTTGCCACTCCGTGTCGAAGTTGATGACCCTGAAGTCGATGGCCCAGATGAAGGTGATGTCCAGCATGGGGTCGAATGAAGCGCTGCACTTCAGGATGACCTCGTCGCCCACCTTCACCTCCGAGTCCTCGGGGGCCTCGCTGAGGATGGTCGCCTCTATATGACAAACAACGTTCGGCGTGTTGTGGAACACACGCGCGTAAACAGACGAGTGCGGCACCTCTAACATCAACCGGTACCTGTGATGGTGAGATAACCCGAGCTGTTGGCCTTCCCCCTGTCGTTCTCCGCAAAGCAGATGTATTTGCCCTGGTCGTTTATGGTGGCGTTGAGGATCTCCAGGGTTCCGTCGTACCCGATGGAAATGCTACAAATAGGGATGTAGTTACCAAAGCTGGCCAGCAGGTGGAGCCGTTACACATCTATTGTAGCAGTCTGTGTGTCCAAAGTTCCACATGAGTCAAACCCAAGTGTGGCCCGCGAGAGCTTGGAGGTATCGGTCTAAACATAAAAGTCTAAAGCGTTTATTGCCCTTGATACTCTAGTGAATTGCACTTGCCACTTCTTTATGTGCAGCAGTGTGTTTACAGCTGTAACATGTGTGTAAATGCATCTACAATATGTGTAACTTGAAAGAATGGAAATCAAAAGCAGAATGCTGATGTGGCCCTCGGTGAAAATGAGTTGGACAGGCCTGGTAAGGTGTCTCCCTACTGACCGGGAGTTGTTGAAGAGCAGCTCCTTGTCCTTCATCCAGGTGAAGCGAGGTCGCGGAGCGGCTCGGGGTTTACACTCCACCAGCACTCGTCCGTCTTTGGCCCCGAGAAGCTGCTTCTTCACCGGGTTGAACTCGAAGGTGGGGGCGCAGGCTGCGGAGCGAGGAGGAGGAGGAGGAGGAGGAGGAGGGAGCTCCAGTCAGTCAGGGGAATCTAAAGAGGGGAAGTGGTCGCCGGCGGGGCTCACCGATGACGCGCAGCTCGGCGTTGGCGTATTTCATTCCCCAGTAGTTCTCGGCGATGCACTGGTACATCCCCGAGTCATCGAAGGTCAGACTGGAGAACTTCAGCTCACCTTTGCCGTACTGCACATGCAGACACAAGCCATTTAAAGCCCTTTTCTAGAATGAATAAATATCGGGGTTTTATTTATTCCAAGTGAAATATGTTGTTGTCTCTTCACCATAAATCCGTCTTTGTACCAGCGGATGAAAGGGAAGGGCTTCCCCGACGCCACACAGCGCATGGTGTGCTCCGACCCGATGTCGATCTGGGTGTTGTTGATGGTCTCGGCCCACTCGGGAGCAGCTGGGATGGAAACACAGGCATTGACACGATTAACATTGTCGCCCGCTGCTGTTTCATAATTATGTGGCACAGCTCCAGGCCTCTAGGAGGCACTGTGGTGATGACAGACATGCCATTTCCTTAGTTAGAATGAACACATTAATCACTTTGTGCTGCTTTAAAGGTACAGTGAGGAGGGCTAAGTGGCATTTTCTAATGAAATTGTTGATCTGTTGGTGGCATCACTTTTACAACTTCTTAAGCTCTCTCCGATGAATATTTCCCAATTTAGAATTGCAAACATTCTATTTTGATTTTTATCCATTGGAGTTTTCAGTTTCCTGCAGCCTTCAAAAAACACCTCAGTGGATTGTGGGACAGGGGAGCCTCCTAGTGGTGAAGTTGCACATTGCACCTTGCAATGCCAGGTATGCATGATAACAAGTTTAACCCCTCACTTGCATTAAAACACAAAAGTGTGTCCATTTTGGGCCACTGTAAAAACATGGTGGTGCAACATGGCGGTCGCCATAGATCGGAACTGCTATTGATATATGGCAGAATATATATATCAGTATATATGTAAACTGATATATTCATTAAATATAAAGATCTCATTCCAGCGCAATGAAAATCAACTTGCAATTCACTTCCATCGTGTGCACTGCACCTTTACATAAACAGTGATTGACTCATTGTTAGAGTGAAAATACACCCTCTGATCTCAGGTCAGTATAAACACACATGACTCACACTCCACGTAGAGCCAGGCCTTGTGCCAGTCCTTCCCCTTGGTGTTGATGGCCTCACACTCGTACCCGCCCACGTCCTCGTACTGCACGTTGTACAGATGGAGGACGGCTCCGGACTCGCTGATCTCATGATTGGCCGGCAGGTCGGTGGCGTCCACCTTCCTCCAAACGATGTGGGGGATGGGACTGGGGAGACGGACGCACGAACACAGTCACACACGCGCAGCTCATCGCCGCAGGGATCCGCCTCCGCTCCTCTTCCATTTCCAGGCTTAACCCACTTACTTTCCCAGAGCGAAGCACTCTAATGTGATGTTGGAGGCCAGCAGCGCCGTGGTGTCCGCGAACTTCACCCTGATGTCGGCCGGGTACTTCCGCTCCTCCCCTGAGGCGCACGATTTCATTGAATTAAAGAATGGACAGAAGACATTACAGCATGTTTTCTTCCGCTGATCTACCCACCCTCCTCTGGAGGCAGCGGGATGAGCGGGATGAACTTGGAGAAGACGCTCTTCCCGATGATGGGGCTGGAGACGTAGCAGGAGTAGTTCCCGGCGTCCTGAGCCTCCACCTTGGAGATGTAGAGGTTGCCCGTCCGCTGGGACACGAACCTGCGGCGATCCGTGTTCAGGAAGACGGGGAACTCGTTGTAGATCCAGCGGTACGACACTGCCTCTGGAGGAGGGGGGGGGGGGGGGTGATGTGGGGGGGGGGTGACATCGTCAGCTGTTGATGGAGACAAAGGTAGTTTGCAGTGGGGGGTTGGGAGAAGATGCAGACTTGCGCGTACGGGGCCAAGCTTTGGGAGCAGCACACAGAAGAACCGCCCCCTGTCCCTCTCTGACGAACACCGGGTCCCTCTCCTCATCGGAGAACTCCTCCACAACTGCACACAACAAAATGATTATTATTCACAGGAGAGAGCAAAAATAACAACAATAATAATAATAATACATTCATGCGAAAATTCATGAATCTTGAAATTCTCCACAAAAAAATAAGAATAACTCAGAATTCCATATTTGGATGCAGCTTCCTGCTACACTTCCTGTGTCAATGTTGCAGCTTTAGACCACGCCCACTCATCTCATAGGCTGGTCCACACCCACAGGGATTGACTGTGGGTCACCCACAGTAAAAAAAATGTTGTTGTTGAAAAAGGTACAGAAATCGGTGTTGCCAGCAGGTTAGCGCTGTCACCAATCAATTAAACAGAGCCTAGCATCCCCTGGCGGTAAACATAGGGAGAGCAATGAAATACTAAACACAATACATTGCTTTTATAAAAAATAAAAAAATTGCTGTGATGCAGAATCTAACTGCTAAACGGAGCAATATATATAAAGTTGAAAGAAGCGTGAACAGATGTTTGAACAATGGGAGAATAAAAGTTGGAGACGCTCACATCCGAACTTGACCCGCGCGTCTTTGCTGATGACGGTGCCGTAGATGTTCTTGGCCACGCACACGTATGTGCCGGCGTGTTTCTTCTGCTTGGGGTTGCTGATGACCAGGTTCCCGCCCACCAGGCTGTAGTGCTCGTCCGGCTGCTCCATCAGCTTGATCTCCCAGTTGTCACGGCGCCACCTGGCAGCCACACGAAGCACAATCTATTCTTTCTGTTTATACTGTATCTATAGATGATTCCACGAGTGTGTGTGTGTGTGTGTGTGTGTGTGACCTGTATGAAGCAGGTGGGTTGGACCGGGCTCTGCAGTTCATGGAGATCCTCTTGTCCGGCGAGTCCTCGGTGTAAACCACGTCCACCGGCTCCTCCTCAAAGATGGGGCCATACCCGGTGGCATCATCTGACAGCGGGGCAGCACAACATTAGTCCTCCATATAAATAAGATCACAATTACAGCTACATTTTTCAGACAGGCTTCAACCTTTAACCTCTAAAAGAACTGGATTTGCTGATCACGAGGCCACGACTCACTTGGCGACTGTGGCCTTGACCTTCGACCCCCCAATTCCACTCAGCTAATTGAGTCATTGTGAATATCCCTGCCGAATTTGAAAAGACTTTTATCAAAGTTTTATCACAAGGCTCCGTCAAACTCACCTCCAAAGATCCTGGGCTCACCAAACAGAACAGTCGCTGCAAAAGGAGAAGAGAGGACATCTCTTCATCTCACTCGAGGTTTGTAGGGCTCTGTAATGCACCGTTTCATACTCATCGCTGAGGGCCAGCAGGTGTTCCACAGTCTGACCTGTGAGGGAGATGGAGGAGGACAGGACCAGGAGCAGCAAAGCGGCGGCGGCGGCCATGACGCTCAGCAGGTGGACTTTTCTGCAAATTCAGCGACGAGGCGTCGATGGACAGAGCCTGAGCTGGAGACAGGTCGAGAAGATTTAGAGGGACGTGAGCAGAAATCTGTCAATGCGCTGTCACTGCATTAATACAGACACAATTAGCCACCTTACGAAAACACCTTTAAAGGTACAGTGTGTAGGCGTCTGCCAAAACTAATGGAAACAATCAAATAATCAAATCAATCTTCCACAATGGACCTTTAAAGTGAAAAAGTCCAAATGCTTGTATGGTTTGTAATCAATCTGCACACACTTATAAACATGAGTCCCCTGCACATACAGCTTTAAAAGATCCTTTTCCTGGATATCAGTTCAGCTCATTTGCATAAACCTGCTCACAAACAAATGTAAACAACACCTAAATAAACAAATATCAAATGTAACTCCGCCAGTGAAAGGATGCCGGAGACCGCAGCCAGTGCAGAAGTGCAGAAGTGCAGAAACCCTCTGGCGCCTTTAAATGATTCAGGATGAGAGTGACTCTGCAGAACGTGGGAGCACCTGCAGAGACACGAGCCTCAGCTGCATGCGTGTGTGCGCGTGTGTGCGTGTGTGTGTGTGTGTGTGTGTGTGCGTGTGCGTGTGTGTTTGTGCGCGAGCACAATCAGGCCGACAGGACACATGCACGGGTGCACCCTCTGCAGCTCCGGCTGCGACCCTCACACATGCTCACGCGTCGCCTCTGCAGGGGGTCACACGAGCGGAGGTGCGCAACAGCGTTCAACCATATGGTGCAGGGCTGTCATCCTACCTGGTTTGCTGTCAATAGGTATTTTAAAGTCTATGTTTTTTTTGTTCAGGCAGCAGCTGATGGTGATGTCAGAGGTCAACAGCACAACCAGGAGGGATAGAGACGACAACGATACCCTCATCTCTCTGCATACTTCACTCCAGAGAAAGGGGCGTCGGCCCTGGATCATTGCGGTGTTTGTCTCCTCCGGCCGGACCCCGGTGGTCTCCATCGATTCGTCATCCTTTGGTTTTTCACCCAAAAAAAGGATGAAAAACTCCGAGCCAATGCGATGTCATGGCAGGTGCGCTTTCAAGGTCGTGATCAGAAGCTCCTCCCCGGTGCTTCCCTCCTGATTTCTGGCACCTGCTGGGAGGCCTTTAAGAGCTCAGGATAGCTCCGCCCATTCTCTCTCTCTCTCCCTCTCTCTCTCTGCAGCTCGGGCCTGTTGCCTGCCACCAGCCTCCATCTTTGTTTTTTATCTTTATTCGATTGTTGTTCGTCTCCTGCGTTGCTTCCCAAGAGCCGGGGTCGTAACCTATCGAGCAGGGCCTCTTCCTTGTGCCCTGCGCAAACATGTCTGCTGAACACCTGTCACTCACAAATTTGGGGGCGTGGTCACTGCCGATGAACTTACACTCACACATTATGAACAAACACTGCTGCCATCTACTGCTGCTAATCCCATTCCATAGTCAAACGTCACTCTGGATATGAGTTGGAAGGAAAAACAAAGTGGCATAGAGGCCCCTCCCATGAGCCTCAGAGAGAGAGAGAGAGAGAGAGAGAGAGCAGAGGCTCACACCCTGCTCCCTGCACATCGTCATGCAGCAGCAGCAGCAGCAGCAGCAGCAGCAGCAGCAGCAGCAGCAGCAGCAGCATCTCCTCGTGTGCTCTCACGATGACAAACCTGCAAACGTCCTGCACAGACACACAGCCCTGTATTTCTTTTGGCGTAAAGGGGCAGCAGGAAGTCGGACCTTACACACCCCCCAACACACACACACACACACACACACACACACACACACACACACACACACACAGCTTTGGCTTTATATAGATTACTGCAATCTGTGCCGCCCCTGCTTCTGATCAATTCATCCCAGAGTGTGTTTTCATGCCTCTCCCCCGCCTGTAATCCCACCACAGATCCTCTTTGGTCGCGGGGAAGTGGGTCAGCGCTCGAATTAAGCCCCCTGTCTGCGGCAGGGAGGCCGGACTGTGTTTGTTTTGAGATTTGAAGTCATGTTTGGGATTCAGCCATTTTCTGCGCGTGTGTCGTTTATCTGCCCAATGTGACTGAAACACACTTGAGTCGGGGATGTGGACGTGTGAGGAACCCAAACATCTGCAGGAGTCAGGAGGAGATGAGAAGCTCCAGGACGAGGCCGGACCATTCAAAGCACTCATCTTAACGGTCTGGACAAATCAGGACCCTGAACACATGAACACGTACTCTGATTTCACGTTGACCAGAGGTCACTCTGGAGGGTGTCCAACAACCTCTGGAATCACTGTATATATTTAAAGGTGCAGTATGTGTCATTTATGCTGCAGCCTTCAGTCACCCTTAGGGTGGTCGATGTGTCCATTCTGGGCCCCTGTGAAAACATGGCGGCCTCGTGTGGAGGAGCCACAAACAGGAAGGGCCCATTTGTAGTTAAAGCAAACAACATTTTGGGCGATCGAACACAAATAAGAATGATCAGAGTATTTATTCTCGATCCAACTCACTGTCACACACTGCACCTGTGAAACACCAGTGTCAGTGATGACGCGGGGGAAACGACCTCCTTCGTGCAGAAGCTGCTCTGCGCCCTGAAGGACGCGCAGATGGCGCACTCGTCCGAAATCTGACACCGTCACCTTGCCTCGCCTCCCTCGGTGCGCGCGCACTGTCCCACCATGACGCGCGCTCCTCACTCTGCAGCTCTCTGCATCACCACTTCACCCTGCCCGAGACGGGCGGCACCGCGGATCATCCACGGCTCTGCAATGCGGTACTTCCCGGTCCACTCCTGCTCCGGGAGGCTGCGCACCCCCCCCCCCCCCCCCCCCCCACCCCCCCCCCCCCCAATATTTAAAGATCTCTGTACTTGCACCACACTCATGCAACACACGCTGCTCTTACCTTTTAAAATGCGCAATTTGGGTCAGGATGCGATCAATGCGCAGTCCGCGTGGCGCACCTGTGTCTGCACAGCATCGTCCCGCTGCAGCGAACCGCCTCCACCCTCCGTGAGCGGCGCGTCCCGTCAGCCACCTCAACTTTTCCAGCGGAGGGGAGGGGGGAGGGGGAGGGGGAGGGGGAGGATGCGGCCGGGGCTGTGATTGGTCCGTGAGAGGCGGAGGATGGGAGGGAGGGCAGCATCAGCACCGTCATAAGGCTGCAGCAGGGGCGGATGTCGGTAGACAGGGGCAGGGCCGGGGGGGGGGGGGGGGGGGGCCCCCCC